>JABVXS010001855.1:0-11454 GCA_013365335.1 Madathamugadia hiepei | reverse complement strand
AAAGCTGTAACAAAGCACAGTAACAGCTTTGTCTTTATAAGATGTAACCAGTGCTTTGTGTGAGATTGGATAGAGCGTTACACAACGCTGGTACTACTACTTATCCATCAACAGTAGATAATCATTTTAAAGGATTAGATTAGATCAAAGATCAAATCACTTACACATGAAACTGTTTAATTAATTGGTAAACAAATATCTTGAATATATATTTTTTTGGTTTTTCGTAAAAATTTAAATTTTCACGACAGTTTTAAGAAATAAAAAAAAAAAAATCATAATAATAAACTATTAGGATATTCATTTCGCAAATGTATCTAAAAATATCTCTTACCATTCATTGTACCATATCAACCGCAATACTGTGAAACGTATTGTTTGTTAAATTAATGAAATAATTTTCCATTCATCAAGAATTTTGATTTGCTCACTAATTAAGATTAAATTCAACTCTGTTTGGTTGCTGCTTAAATTAACAATTGCTTCCGTATCTGCGAGCACTTTAACAGCTTACTGTATTATCTGCATACCGTAAGCCAACATTAGCGGTTGTCCCGCTTGGTTGCAGGGTCCGCTTCTGTGGAGCATTTGTCTTCATACGTGCGGCTTCATAGAATGCAAGTTGTTGTTGTGTTCCATTTCCCTTGCTATTGTGTTGTGGACTTGGAGTGATACTTATCCAGGTGGTGTAGATTTCTTCTTTCATACGGCCATTGTCGGAGATTGTTGCGCTAAGTATTTGAAAACTGTTGCATTTCATTCTTCTTGCGACTGTCGTTACCCGACCGACCTGTCGCAAAAGTCTGTCGTCGGTGATAATATACCTTGGGATTTGAACCCTTGTTTGTTTATCTTCTATCTCTCGACATGCGGATTACCCGCTGCGCTATGGGTTGTTGATTTACTAATTAATGAAAGTTAAATGCTCTCTCTTCAATTGGTAGTGCTTTTTTTTTTTAATTTATATTTTTATCCTTTTGTCTAAACTTTTCATTATATGCAAATTTTTTTTTTTTTTAATTTTAAAATTCGATCATTACTTGAAAATTTTGCTCAACAATGAACATTTGCAAAGAATTCAATCAAAATTTTAAAAACAAATATGTTAGGAGGTGATTGAAGGAAGAGCAAAAATGTTGAATAAAATATGAAATTTGAAAATTTGCTTATATCATAAATATTAGCTGGGAAATTTTAAGGTTGGAAAAAAGTACAATTATTTTCAGGTAAAATGAATTCATCTGCAACAACAAATAGTAGCACTAATTGGAAGGATGAAAAATTAAATGATGATAGTGTAATGCAAAAAAATATCTCAAACTTATATTATAGTCGAACGAAGCTTGCAACATTAATGGGTGAAAAGCAAAAGGTTCTACAAATGCAACATTTGCAAATAAACTTTAATAAAATTTTACGTTTCATTAAAAAAAAAAAATTTTTTTTTTTTTTTTGAATGAAAAATTAATTAATTAAAAGCAATAATTTTTTCATTAATAAAAATGAAAAAAATTATTTACAATTAGAAAATGAAAAATATTAAAAAAAAACTATTTAGCAATTTCAATGCTGTAAATTTTTCAGTGGTTTAATTGCCAACGAAAGGCAAGTTTACTGGTGCAACCATGTAAAACGGATGAATTGCAAGTAATGTCAAGGTTTGGAATAATTTTTCGATAATGAAAATTTTTTTTTTGTTGTTTTTTTTTACAAATTAATTAATATTCCTCCACATTGGTAAATGTGAATTTATTAGTGATTTATTGGTTAGGAGGAGAAATTTGATGGAAATTCATTTTATTCGTACAGCTAAGCCAAAAAAAATCATGCTGACATAATGTTTTGTTGCAAAACAAGCGCTTAGCAAAAATTCATTTCAATTAGACTAATTTGAGAATTTTAATTAATCTCAATTAAACTTTACATAGCTACTTATAATTTGATATTTCAGATTTGCACCATTGCTAAATGCTGTAGCAAAAGCTCAATTACCGAATGGTCAGCAACAAGCTCAATTAGCCCTTATCGAACAGATTATTCAAGAGTTTGTTTTCTTTCAATTTTTTGACAGATTGATATTTCACTTGTCCCATCATGTTAGATAATGTATTCGTGAATTAAATAATATTGCGGAAAAAATATGATATATCAATAATAAACATATTTGTTGTGATTTTTCCTCCACTCCAAATTTACCTTTGTCTCATCCATCAAAACTTTCTCAGGTAAAATTGTTTAAAATAATTGGATTAATTTTCATTAATTGCACAGATAATTTGGATTTCATTGGTAAATTTAAAAAAAAAAAAAAAAAAAAAATGAATCATTGACAAAAATTACTTATACCATTTCTTAGATCGATTATAATTGAATGGCCTAAAAAACAGTATGAAAAATGCCATGATGATGAAAATAGTCTTACCGTAATGGAATTAGATTTTGCACCACTGATACATCGTGCTCGAAACGTTGTCAAATGTCGTACATCACATCCAACAATGCGAGTACGGTATGATGTTTGCTTATTTGCCCAATAATTTCCTTGCAACAAACCACATCATTTCATGCTCACATTGATGAAAAACTTATAATTTTCAAAAATCAAATTGAAAAAAAATTTTGCACTACTGTAAGTCTCATTATGGTACGGTAATTGCATTTATTTCCAAAAAATTTTCAATCATTCTCAATAATTGAAAATAAATGTCAAGCAAAAAATAAAATAAAAAATTTGAATGATAATTTAACAAAAGAAAATTTAGAGTTTGTGCAATAACTGAGCCTAATTCGAATTCATGCACGCGTGTTGTTGAAGCATTTTTTCGTGCCACATTGGTGAAATTATCAGGTGATCTGAGTGATAGGTATTATTTTCAAATCATTTTTCCCTAATTTTCTGCAACATTCATCATCATCATCACCAGCAACATTATCATCTTTATCATTGCTATCACCAATATTATTACCACCATCATTAGCAAAAGTATCATTATCATCGTTAACACCTATGCTATCATTAACATTAGTATGAACCTTATCATCCTCATCGTTATTATCATCAATACTACTACTACCAACACGATACCATCACCATTTTTAAAATCAATGCTATCATATTAACACCAATATCAACACTATAATCATCATCATCATCATCATTATTTGCACCATCATTATCAACGTTACCATCATTATTATCACCAATACTTTCATCACCATCGTTATCACCAGATGAATCGCAAGATTTTATAATGATGTAAATTATATAACATCGTGAAGAAATGATTGATATCGATAATTGCAATGGAATATACAAGGGTTCAATCCTCAGATATGTTATCACTGACGACAGATCCTTGCGACGGGTTGGTCGGGCAAAGATAGTCGCATGAAGAATGAGATGCAACCGTTTCAAATAGCTTGGTTTAACAATCTCCGACAATGGCCGTATGAAAACAAGAATTCTACGCGATAAAACTAGCTACCACCTGGACGAAATGAACGAAAAGTGCGACAGAAATCACTTAAGATAAGAAGACAAAAGTGGTCGTCTTCAGTACAATCATTAATAACAAAGAAAATGGAACACGAAGACGATGCTAACAGTAGCGGACCCTGTAATCGCGTGATAAACACTAAGAAGAAAAAAATTAATTAATTATATGTCATTGTGAATAAATGAAATCACAATGATTGATAATTGTAATGAAATTTTACAGGCAAACAGCTGGTCGTTTAATTTTAACCCAACGTGAAGGTACAACAGCAACGAAATATCACAATCAGCATGATGTTGTCGTAAATGCGAATGGGAAATTATTGGTAAATCAAACATCACCTGAATGTATCACAAGTCTTTTATCCGAGCAATACGGTGAAAATGTGAGACGAAGCGATTTCAGATATCAGCATGGAACTTTATGTGCAATATTTCCGGAATTGGTTTGCACATTTTATTCTCACTAATGATTACTATTTTAAATTTGATTAAAAGAATTTGCAAAAAAAAAAAAAAAAATTAAAAAATTTGAAAAATAATTTTTTTTGAGCAAAAAATTTTTGACCCATTTTTTTTGGCTACAGGTAGTTCTACTTTTCACTCTTGTTATTTTTTCTTCTTTTCATTGTTCAATTTAAAAAAAAAAATAAAAAATCTATTAATAATAATTACAATTTCAATGTGCTTTTTTTTTTCTCTCACCATCTCTCTCTCTCTCTCTCTCTAGGGTGTAACATTGAATTCGATGATCGATCGACGTCAATTATCCACACGTTACGCAATTCAAGTTGATGTTGCATTAAACATTGAAAATAAATTAATCGTAAAACATGTATGTTTATTTTTTGTCAAAAATTAACCCTTAAAAAATACACGTGAGGTATATTTTAATCATTTTTGAAAAAAAGGCAAGAATTTCGAAGTACTGTAATTTTTACAGTAAGCATAGTTTTGAGGAAACGGAAAATTTTTATGATATTTTTGAAAGTTTTTTTTTTTTTTCAGGCGATCATATCACATGAATTCCTAATTGCTATAACAAACGATCAAACTGAATCGTTGTTAAATTTCATTTATTGGCCAAGATTGTTGGATTATGGGCAATTTGTTAGCGTTAATTTTAATTTTTTTTTTTTTTGTCTTTTTTAAAAATTTGTAAATTCTTTTGTTTTGAATGATTTGTTTACAACTTCCAATTTTAAAAATTTCAGAGTTTTTTTTTTTTTTTAATTGTGACATTTTCTAACAACGCTGGAATTGGCAATTCATTTGCAATATAGCAGTATTTAATTTTATTTTTAAAATTTTCGCTCATACAACAATTACAATTTTTTAAGTCTTAATTTCAGATTTTACAAATTAATAATTTGTTTTTCAATATGTATTCATAACATTGCATACAATTTCATAGCAATATTAATTTTTTTTTTGTCAATTCATAAATTCATACCTTTCAAATATATTATTTTACAAGTTTAAAATTAAGTTTTTTTTTTTTTTTTAAATTTTCAAGTTCATTTTTTTTTAGTTGTTATTCAAATATTTAAAATTGCACGCTTCTTTTATTGCATTTTGAATGTATAATTTTTTTGTAAGAATTTTGAAAATGAAAAAAAATGAAGTATCATAAAAAAATTTCTTTTAAATTAATTGAATACAAAAATGTTGCCTTTCACTTCATAATATTAAATGGAAAATCACGATGATATTACCATCAGTAATGATAGCCAAGAAGTTCCATAAAGTATTTTAAAACAATCATTAAAATATTTCGTAAAAAAAATAACAATATTTTGTTACCTTTGTAGAACATAGTTTTTTTTTCAAAAACAAATTTCATTGTTCAATTTTTAGCACAATCAATCAAACGATCATGATGATATTATTTCCAATAATGACAGGCAAAAAGTTCCATGGGGTATTTTAAAACAAGCATTAAAATATTTCGTAAAAGCTCAATTAACCTTAGCACGTGCGCTTGATATTGATGAACTGTTGCATGTGCAATGTATGTTATTCTTTCCAAGGTTAGCAAAAAAACATTTTGAAACTTTTTTTTTTTTTTTTGGAAAATTGCGGATATATAAATGAGGGAGAAAAGAATAAATTAAAATTTCATTTGAATTATAACGAATAAATTTAGGATTCGTAAAGCTACTGAAGAAGAATATGAACAATTAGAGGAATATTTTTTTGGTAATATTATCAATTTCAATGATGAAAATGGTTTAATTAAGCTCAAGCATAGATTATTAACAGAAATGGTCCTCGACAATGTTTTAGTTACCAAAAATGAACTTATGATGGTGAGAATTTTGTTTTGTTTTCAAGTTTAATTACAAGAAAATGATACGTGACAAAAGAGAAAACAGGAAATGAAACTCATTGATTGAAAAATTTTCTAATTAAATACGAATATTATATATTTCATATTTGATTTTTGAATTATTCATATTAAACATTTAGAAATGGACCAAAAAAAAAAAAAAAGTAAAATATGAGAATTCAATTTTAGTTTTTTTTTTTTTTTTTTTTGCAAGTTTCAATTAATTATTTCAAATATTGTTTTAAAAAACACAATTAACCTTAGTTAGTGTGTGGCTAAAATTGATGAAATATTGCACGTAGAAGTAAGCAAAAAATTTTTTATGAAATAATTGGAATTTTAATTATTTGAAATTAAAAAAAGGAATTATTTACACACAGAATAAATGTATCAGTATGGTGGATGATACAACCGAATTGCAACATAACCTTTGGCAATGGCTATATCGTGCAACGGAAATAATCATTGATGTTGGGCATAAATTTTATCCAGTAATGTTGAACAATGAAAAGAAATGTTGGAAATATTATCATTTGTAGAAATTTTAGCTCAAAAATTTTACTTCAAATTAAATACTAAAATTTTTGTTTAACAAAAAAAAAAAAAATTTCGACAAGAAAATTATTAATTTCAAAAAAAAATATAATTATAGGATTTTTTTTTTGGCGCTTTTTCTTTTTTTTTTTTTTTTTTTTTAAATGAGAAATTTGAAAACGAAACAACTCGTTTTTGTTATTTTTGAAAAAAAAAAAAAAAATTCAAATAAGTCGAAAATTAAAAATTTGAAATATTCATAATTTTAAATAATATCATCATTTTATGAATCAATTTTGTAAAGTATGCTTATTTAGGTTTTTATTTTGCTACGTAAAATATTGTTTATTTACAACAAGGGAGAGTTTAATTTTCAGGTTCACTGCATAATATCGTAATTGAAGTCATCTTGATACTGTAATTATCCATTGTGTAGTACTGTAATCGAAACTTAAACTTTTTTTTTGAATTTTTTTTCTACAAATAAATTTGTTGAAGTAGCATTTTTTTTTTTCTTCTTCTGCAGTTTCTAGTGATTATTTACATTGATTTTTTATGGTTACATTTTATTTTTAATGAATTTTTCTAGCAGTTAAAACGAAGAAGTCAACAGCAAGAGCTCCAACAACAGAATATCATTCAATGCTAAATTTATTTAACAACAGGTAATTCGATTAATTAAAAAATCAAACGGATGATCAATTTCGGGATAATTGATCTGTTTAATCATAATTATTTGCCGAAGAAAGTTTTTAGTAACGAAACACGAAAATAATTTGAAAAAAAAAAACTTCATAATTAAGCCTTTAATGCAACTTCCGTAATTAATTAAGCATTCTTATGGTGTGAACAATTTCTACAGTTTTATAAAGCAAAGTAATTAGCCAAAGTGCTTACAATGTTTTGTGTAAAATTTTCAATTTTCAATTTTGCAGAATTTTAACTTTTACAAGTATCCGAAATGTAGCAAAAGTTTTCAATGCAACAATGGAAAATGATCGAAGAATGAGCATCGTGACAAAAGCAATATATTTAAGATTTTGTGATGAAAATGCTGGTTATACTTCTCTTGCATTCATAAATTTTAGCAAGTAAGTTAATTTTATCCAAAAATTACCATTAAATCTGCTATTTCTTACTGTTTAATTCGAATAAACCCTTAAATCAGTACCGTATAACAATAAATGTATTGAAATGCAAAGTGTTTTAATCAAAATACTTACTGTAAATCACTGTTTTCTTTTTCCATGTTAGCGGTGGTTCCATATGGTTGCAGGATGCGCTGCTTTAGAGCATTGTCTCCATATGTTACGATTCTGTGCTGTATCAGTTCTTAATCCAGCGATTCTTAACGCCTTTTGCAATCGTTGCCTTGGTCTTCCTGGAGGTCGTTTTCCAGCTACTTTTATTTGAAATCCTATCTTGGGGAGCTTCTGTGCATGGACTTGTAGGAAGTGGACTTGAGGCGATCACTTATCTTCTTGTCGCAAGTGACTGTTGTACTCCACCATTTCATGCAGGCGGCAGCTATTCCTGCGTTGAATTTTTTTTCTATACGACTATCTGTGGATATTATTGAGCCAAGGTATTTGATGCTGTTGCATCTTGTCACATTGATTCCATTGATTTGGATTGATCGTCGACTAAAGAGTCTTTCTGATATTTAGCTGCAATCCGAACTCTGCTAGGCAGTTCAGTACTTGTTGTTCGAGTTTGAATTTTTTGCTGCTGCTAGCAGGATGTCGTCTGCGTATAGTAGGGTCCATGGTGCTGGCTTCTGTAAGTCATGGGTGATGGCATCAATGGCCAGGATGAAGAGTGGGGGGGAGCAGTGCTGAGCCTTGATGCACTCCGTTATTTAGCGGAGAATTCTCGGATTATCCGGATGATGATAATACTTTACTTGCTGGTTTTTTCTATAGTAGTTGCATTCATCGAATGATTACCTCTGGGACTCAATGTTGACGTAATGCATACCAAATAAGTTTGCGTGGGAGTTTGTCAAAAGGCTTTCTCGAGATCGAGTAATGTGATGTGGATTAATTTCTGTTTTTTGCGATGCTTTTCCAGTAACAGTCTGACTGCATGCATGGCGTCAGTAGTTCCACATTTCCTAACAAATCCAAATTTCCTTTATGCGGCGGTCGAGTATTCTTTGGAATATCTCCATTGCATGTACTAGCAGTCTGATTGGTTGGTAATTCTTGCAGTCTGCTGGGTCGCTTTTCTTCCATATGAGAATTGTACTGCTACACTGCCATATTGTAAATCATTACAAAGGAATAAAATTTTTTCGAAACAAACAAATAATTCCAAATTAAAATAATCAATCTCCAAAATAATATTGCAAAAAATTAAAAGCAACAAAGAAATAAACAAAAGAAATTGAAGACAAATTTTTAAGAGAATTTATAAAATCAAATTTAAAAAATAATTTGAAAACAATATGATAGAGAGATATTTTCAACTAATTAAATTAAAAAATTTACAATTTTTCATTCAAATAATAAAGTGTTAAAAGTTTGTGAAGTGAAAATTGTTACGGTTGAATAGAGAGAGTAATTGCGATAAGCCACTGATGGGATCAATTTGTGCGGAGCAGATCAAAGATTTCAAACAGGGAATTGTTGAACTATTAATGGATGAATCATTTCTCAAACGTTATGATCGTATCGTTCAGCTTCAAGATAACAGTGATGGCAAAAATTACGTTGGTGACAACTTACCTTTTACTACACCACTGTAAGTATCAAATGTAATTAATTAGTGAGAAAAAAAGAAAGTTAATGAAAATTTTGCAACATTAATTTCTTATTAAACATTTTTTAAATTTAATTTGAAAAAAAATTTGTGAATTAATTAATAATTTTTTTCCATTTTTTTTTTTTCACTTACTTTAAAACAACAAATTATTTTGGAATTTTTTTTTTAAATTCGTACCAGGTTGTTCAATATAACTAAATTCATGGAAAAAGTATGCGCAAAATTTATTGTTAACTTTTCAATAAAAAAAGGAAAAATAATTTCATCACAGGTGACTGATAGTAATTATCATTGTAATTAAAATTATTGTTAGCAAATTTGAAGCTCTCTGATGTACTTTTTTTTTTCTTAGCAAAACAGCAATTTTTCAAAATTATAAAACAATGCGATTGCAAAATAAATGCGTGGAAATACGTGACAATGAAACGATTCGGATTAATCCAATTACTGGCGAAAAATTAGCTTACACGCAAAATAATGCAAGCTGCATCACTGTTAGTGATAATGATCAGATACCGGAACATTCAAATTTTTTGCGATGTGAGTGATTGCTTGATAACAATTTTTTTTTTTTTGTAAGTTGAAACATTCTGTTTTAATTTTTTTCTTTGTTTGAAATATTTTGGAGACTTTTTGTGAATCAATAGATTAATTTAACTTCTATGATTTACCTTTTTTAGTTTTTTTTTTTTTAATTAACTTAATAATTTTGTCATTCCGCTCTACAATAGTACATCCTACAATCACGTGGGACAAATGCTAAGAAAAAGAAGAGAGTACTGCCGAAATTTAATTCCTTGAAACTATAGCATATCTGGAGTTACTATTGCAAGCATTATCGTTATGTACCGGATTGAATGGTACCTCAACCGGAAATTCAGCTAATAGTAAGGGAATGATCGATAGGAATGTAACGATGAAGCGGAAAAGATCCGGTTGCACAACTATCGACAATGCTACCGATGATGGCATTACTAATGATGGGTAACTAATTAGCAGTGAATCTTATCGTAGAAATAGGTTAAGCTATCAGTGGTTATGGGTTGTTAGTTATTAGTGAAGTTTAAGCGGATTCAAACTACTCCAAAAGCTCAAAATATTTTTTTCAAATTTGCAAAAAGTAAAAATTAAGGTGAGTTCTCAGGATGCGGTAATTTAAAAGTGCTTGCGCATGATGTAAATTTCAAGGTAAATTAGTAGTACAGCAAAACAATTTTTATGCATTAGCTGAGGTGTTTTTATGACGTCAAAAACACCACGAAAGTTTAATGATAAAGTGAAAAATCAAATTTCCCTCATTACGCTGTAGAATTTTACATGACGCACAAGACATTACTCGTGTTTCAGTGTCTCGAAGATTGATGATCACGTTGATGACGATGGATTGGTTAAAGCTTTTGACCTTGCAGAGAAACGAGCTAAATTGTCAAATGAAATATAAAAGAGAATAAATGCATTTTCTCTTTCATCTCAGGAAACATAGTTCTTCATTTTGTTAATTTTTTCATTTTCATTTTATTTAATTTCAATTTAAAATTTCACCTCTTGTTTATCATCAAAAAATAGATTGATTTTTTGAAAGTTTTTTTTTTTGGCAATGTATATTCTTAGAACAGAGTGCCGAGAATTCAATGAGGAACTGAAAAATGAAACAAAGCTATATTTAGCAAGCGGCGAAAATTTAATTGGACAAATTTGACAAAGCCAACAATTATTAATTAAATAACATTTTGGCACTCGATTAATACATTTATTTAAAACTTTTGTTGTCATGATTTAATAAAAACTTGCTTTTCTTTATAAAATTAATAAAAACTTTTGTTTGAGAATTCTGTTAATTAAGAAATTAAGTGAAATTGTTATGAATTGGATCTTTTATTGCCAGACAATTTTATTGATGAAGAGCGGAACAATTTGATTAAAGCAAAAAGCAAGATAAATCGTGATAGACGTCGGATGGGGTCGAAATAGTCGATGTAGTCCAGTAGAGAATGAATCTTTGGAGATGATTGGTTGCGTTATATGCGGAATCACTGCATTACATCATTGCCCTTGGTAGTTAGAAACAAAGAATTTAAATTTTTGAAACAAAAATTGTATTCAGCAAGGCATCGCATTTTGTGAACAAAGGATCAAAT
The DNA here is from genome assembly GCA_013365335.1 of Madathamugadia hiepei. Taxonomy (NCBI): domain Eukaryota; kingdom Metazoa; phylum Nematoda; class Chromadorea; order Rhabditida; family Onchocercidae; genus Madathamugadia; species Madathamugadia hiepei. Next base: position 194 of record JABVXS010001855.1, on the reverse strand, counting down.
TTTGCAATTAACAAGACTTACAATTTTTGTACTATCAAGATTTACATTAACCCTTGCAAACGAAGTCTTTGTTGCGCATTTGGAAGTTTTTGTCAACAAGAGATTCGTAATTGGTGACTGACTCATAGCTTTTTCGTTTTTCACAACAAAAAAAACCTCTATTTATAATATTTACTTCATTTTAAATTGAACTG
>JABVXS010001854.1:0-11460 GCA_013365335.1 Madathamugadia hiepei | reverse complement strand
ACAAATTTACTCCCGAATTAATAAATTTGTATTTAAACCGTAAAAATATTGGCTGACTTTAAATTTTTCTTTGGCTAGTCCAGCCCATGTTATTCCTGAGTGATATTTTTTGTTTACTTTTACTGTTTTACGTTCTGTCCCTGAGGTGATTTATTTTTTGCAGACGACTGAAACTTAACTTTGTAAATACAATTCTTATAAAGTACAACATGGAGAGTTCCGTTTTTGATACATCATTAATACGTCAACACTGGAGAAACTGAATTTACCATGCTTCGCTTTTTCCTCTGCCCTTTCTTTTGCCTTCAATAAATGAATTCTCATGGCTTCATCGTCACTGTCTCGGATGTCTTCGGCACTGTCCAACGTGATCTCCATCACTGGTTCATCCAAGTTTAATTCTACTGTCACATCTTTTTCACCATTCTAAATTTCTATCAGTCATTCAAAGTGAACCACTAAATTTAATTCATATTGTCTGTACCAAGCAAGAAGTGCTTTCGTGCTTTTCTATTTCCCAGCACCAAAACTATTTTTTCTATCTTGACCTGACATCGTTCGGCTTCAGTAATCTGAACTTCTCTGATATCAAAATTTTGTAAAATCCATACATTAGCAACATTTCAAGAAATCGTGGAAATTACAACTCCTACTTTCTCTTTTTCAGCAAGTCGTCCTCGCCGATCCCTTTTTATCAATTTCAAATCTTCAGTATCCCCAATCTCATCAGTTTTACGGCGAGTTTTTTCCTTTGTGAAATGTCGTGATATATGCTCTGGCGACCGTCGCTAAAAACAAATGTTCGTAATTTCTCATTTATCGATATATTTCAGAGTTTAGGCTACCTCCTCATCCTACAAACATTTATTTTCGTTAAAGACTTGTTCAAGTAATACCGATAATATGAGTCAAGCGTGATGGCATAAAATAAGTTAGCTAAATTTACTTACCGTTGATTGCCTAATTCGCTCATGCCGATTTTCTTTCCTTCCAGATCTACCGCGATACCTTTCGTCTTTGTGTTCAGTTTTCTTGGTTACATCAATTTTACCATGAGGTTTCTCTTTATCGATGATATCGCTTTTCGGATTTTCAAGCTCTTCAAGCTCATATGCCTTTCTCCTTTCTTGCAAACGATGTAATTCCTCAAGTGTTATTACACGATTCTAAAAACAAACGATTTTCGAATAAAATATTCTTCTCTTACAGTCTTAATCTGATATTTTGAATATACGCAGTGAAGCTCACTCAACGGTGTTACAGAAGTATGAACCACCACCAAGCAATGGTCAAAAGTTCAAACTACGACTAATTTACGTCGAATAATAACTTGTGAAATTCTAAAATGACCTGTTCACGTCTCCAGTGAGGAGGAGTACGACTTCCATCGTGGTCGCTGCTACCTTCTGGAGTTCGAAATCGAAGAGCCCCGCGTCCCTAAACAAATTTAATATTGGTTACAGTTACAAAACAAAACATAGAATGTGACAAGCATATAAAAAAACGGCAAGCTAATCAACTGAATGATAAATAATATGCACTATTATCACTGAATGTGAAGGCATGTTACCTTTATTTTGTGCCCAGTTCGTGTTCGACGCATACGATTCAAACAAAAATCGCGTCGCGAAAACCGTTGCGGTGATTGGCGTGACTTTCCTTTCTTTTCTTTCTTTAATTTTTCTGGTGTTTTTGATCTGAAAAAAAATTGACTTTCTGAAATACTAAAAAACTAAAAACTTGATATCCTCTTTTCAAACAACTTTAGGCAATTACCGTCTCATTAGATACTTATTTTCGCGCTCTGGTTTTTCTGGAAGATCCTCTGCTTTTACACTCGACGATAAGAGTTCCGCTTCCGGAACAACGGTACCAATTTCCAAATGTACCACTTCATCACTCTCTTTTCGTTTCCTATCTTTCATTTTTGTTTTTTTTGTCTTCTTGTGACCCTTGTCAGTTGACGCAGAACTAGAAATAAAATCACTGCATAGCACATTAAAAATAGGAAAATATTGGAAGAAATCAAGAATATTTGAAGTGGAAAGTCATTAGAAATCCAAAAAAAAATATCGCTGATATGAGCACTGTGCTTTATTCAAACCATACTTTCTCCACACATGAATCTTTTATTACCTGTCTGAATCACTCGATGCAGATGAATGCCGTCGTTTTTTCCGTCGAACAAGTTCGCCACAATTAAGTATAACAACATCAGCCAGTGGACGATTTTTGGAATTAGTTTTCAAGTGTTCAATTTTGGTAACAACTTCCTGCCCCGAAACAACCTACAAGTATTATTTCAATTTTATTTTTAGCTGCTTCCTCAATCACCTTTCAAAAACGGAGAGAAAAAGCAAAACCGCTAAACAAAAAAAGAACCCCAATTCTACTATTCTTCGCCAAAACTTTTAATAACCACCGAGAGCAAAAGGAAATAAGCTTAAAGACATTGCAACCATCGAAATCTTATTTTCATTTTAAATGTCAACAAATCTTTCTGAACCCCAAAAATATCACAATACCTGCATCTATGCAGGTGAAGTATATGGAAAATAGTGAATAAATAGGAGAATGACTGAACGAAATGTCGTATGTATTCAGTTACTCACCTTACCAAATACAACATGAATGTTATTGAGATGCGGCGCAGGAGTGGTAGTGATGAAAAATTGTGAACCATTTGTATTAGGACCCTTATTCGCCATCGATACGAGAAACGGTTCATCATGCTTCATAACGAATTCCTCATCATCAAACATGCCACCATAAATGGATTCCCCACCAGTTCCATCACCTTTCGTAAAATCACCTCCCTAAAAATAAGTACTCGCTTGTTTAGGAATCAATTTCTCCTTAATATACATTTTGAATATATTATTACGTTGATTTGTTCTGCGAAAAAATCACAGCAATTTCAACTCCATCACTCCCACATTTTTACCTGAATCATGAAATTTTTGATGACGCGATGAAATGCTGATCCTTTATAGTGCAAAGACTTGCCACTAATTTTGCCGATACCGGCCATACCAGTACAAAGCATCAGAAAATTATTACAAGTCCGTGGTGCTATGTCATTGTATAATTCCATAACGATGCGACCAACAAGGTTACCGTCAATTGTTATGTCGAAAAACACTCGACGGCGATCTTTCTTCGACATACTCACTCACAAGAGAAGAATTAGATCAAAAACTGAAAAATAAAATGTCTGAAAAATTTTAAGGGAAACATTCGTACATATGCATTGATGTTAAAGCTAATTTCACGAAAGTGAAACATTAATAGCAAAAAGTTGTCACTGAAAGTTTATAGTATGTCATCGGTGATAAAAGATAAGAAATATTTCTCCAATAATTCCAATCATCTGTCAAACAAAGGAAAATCAGAGAATACATATCAGTATGCATCATCCAGAACAACAGTCACTGTCCCGAAACATACATATGGTTCATAGAGTATTTTCGGCCAAAGGTGAAATACCGGATCAGCCTATTTCACCTTGCACTGCCAAGTCTCTTCAGTTTTCGATACTGCGTTATGTTGGGAGCTGTATCCTAGATTGGTGTGAACTTTAAGCGGCATTAAGCAAGACACATTATTCAAGTAAATCATTTAAGTAGATCCAAATCAGTGTCTCTGAATTAAGAAGCATGACGGACTTTGTACAAGATCGAACATCGGAACTTCATTCGGTTCAGTTATGTATTCATAGTAACATAAGTGGGATTCTTGATTGGTAATCAGATTTAGTTGTATTGTGATTCTTTTTATGCAAGCATTGTTGCAGGTATTGCAGCTGAGGTTCATTGTTTCTGTTGTTTACACGTAAAATTAAGCAAGTTTTATGATGTATATGAAGTAAACATTAGTCAGCAATCAATTTCCATTTGCAAATGCCGCCTGCCTTTTGATGTTCTATGCATGGTTTAGAAAAATGGGATGAAGGTCGTTTTATAGGTAAAGTAGAAGTAAATGATTAAAAGAAGATTTTGGCTAAATTTATCTATTGATGTCATGCTACTTAAGTTTTGTTCGAGTAGTTTGCGAGAAAATTCATTCATTGGGCAGTTAGGAATGGTGCATATGGTAGTTTATTTATTGCATTATCATCGCTAAAGACATTTTTTTTTTCAGTTCGTTCATTTTGGAACTGTTCGGCATCATCTATTATCGTGTATTTAGAACGTGAAGCTAATGGTTCGCACAACGCTATTGGCAAAAGTATTTATTTTTGTTTATGCGGATTATATAGTTTTTTATTTGGAAATAGAATAATGTATGTCGTAAAATAACACCTTACTGCTTGACAGTTTATTATTAACCGCAGAATAACATGTAAAATTTAAAAAAAAACAGGATTAATGGCGTTAAATTGAGACAGCCGATTTCCAAATGAATTTTGTTATATACAGAACAATTTCACATCAATGCACTACATCATTGCACCTGGTAGTTACCGAGGAATTTCGTAACAAAGATTTACATTTTTATAACAAAGACTTTAATTTTTATAATTAACAAAGATTTGCATTTACATTTGCGAACAAAGGCTTTGTTGTATGTGCATAAGAACGATCTGGAAATTTTGGTCTTTACGATAGTGTATGGCTTGTAGCGAGTATCATTACGGTTACTGTGATGAGGTTAACTTCCACAGCTATAATGTTGTTACCTGTGTTTACTTCTTATTCATTCACTGGTAATATTTAAAACGAAGAAAATGAAAAGACATCATCGCTATTAGCAGTATTCTACTTAATAGTGGGGCTGGCGAATTGTCTATCTCATAACAGATTTTTTTTAAAATAGTATTTACCTTCCGAGAATATGCTCTGTTTGAAAATTATACCCAGTAATTTATGCTGCAGATTTCTTTTTCTTGCAATTATTAAACTGTTTCATTATATGACAGTTTTTCTTACTGCAACTCAGAAAAATTTTTTTTCAGACCGTTCTATCTCAACCGTTGTTAGCAGCGACGTGGGAGAAGGTCTCACCAGTTGCGAAAAACATCAAATTTACTTATAATGGTATTTACATTCTGTTGAATTCATTGCTTTTGAGTAGTCCAGAATTTCGAAAAAATGTATTCTGGCACATCTGTATATTCTTTGATATGAAAAAATTTTAAAGTTACGCGGATCAATATTACGTTGATGTATCTTCAAAATGCTCAGTACGAAATCCATTTGGTAGATTCGAAAAATGATTTTTTGCTGGTTGATTTATCCACCTTATGATATAATAATTAATTTGCATTTTCCAGTAACATAGTTATAAATGTCAGTTTTTTTTTTTTGCAGGGGAATGGGCACAAATGTTGCGGTATTATTTATGGACATATGGCTGGAGTGGAAGACGATATGGTTATGTTTAACTAACTCATTCTTTTTTTTTATGAAAACTAAAATTATTCAGTTTTCATCTATATAATCAAATGAGTCACGGTTTTCGACGTTTTTAATGTCAAATTTCAGGTTTACTGTACCACGACCAGTGCTTTGAAGCAGCTCCGGAAGTGAAAGAAGCGCTGCATCGTTTAAATTTGAAGGAACCATGGCTTTTTGATGAACGGAAAATACGACTGTATCATGCTCATTCGATGAAATCCCATGGTGAGCAACTACCGAAAGAAAAGTGGACGAAGTGGGAAGATGTAAGTTTGCCTTTTTGTTTGGTGCATTTTATTCTCCATTTTTCTGATTCTACATGTCCTGCTGAATTGATATGCTATTTTCTTGTTGTTTTATATGCTCTATTTTTCCGCATCTATTTATTAATATTCGCTACTCTACCATTTTTTAGGAGACTTGGTACCTCAAGCCATATTTGGATGAAATTGAAGAAGAAAAAAAGACGCGATCAAATACTTCTGGGTTGCTTCCCGGTTTTCAGCTAAAAGGACGCCATTAACAAGAAATAACGAGCTCTTCCTTAAACTTTCTTAGGCAATGTATGTAATTGTGTTGCAAATAAATTTAAACCGGAGCAGTCTGGGTTATCAAGTCAGATCAACTTCACTGTATGAAAACTTGCTGTGATTTCTTGACATCGATTTTTGTTCAGTAAATTAGATAAAATTAGTATTCTGTTCCGAGTTGTCATTGTCAACAGTTCGTATGAAGTCTGCACGTAATTTTATTGCGGCAGCAATTTTGATCAGTAACTTCATTATTGCTTACACATTACCGTTTAATGAGAGTTATATGACAGTTGTCAAAGACTTGTGCCATAGTTATTTGTTTTTAGTTTTAATATCTAGGTTTTTTTGATATAGGAAATTGGTTTTCATCAAAAATATGGAACCCATGAAAGGTAGAACAGCTTGGTATGAACCGAATAAACATAGATTCTTCTCATTCTTTTCCTTATTAACAACTTTGTCGGTTTTCATTCCAGGAAGTATTTTGAGAGGCACTGAACGGTAGGTGCAAAATTTTGCTAGTGAACGAGAATCATACTACGAATTCATGGTCAATGTCACCATTCCTTATCAGAATTAAAAATATTTCACATATATTTGAGTTCAAGGGTTCCAGATATCGAATTTTTATCGAAAATGATAAACATAGTAATTATAACCTTTACAGTTGCAGCTCTTTTTTTTTTTAAACGATGATAGAAATTGTTGCAAATTGTCTTCTCTTTATTTTCGTTTATCCGTTTCATGTTCAATGAATATAGGCCTCACAGGTCGATGTTTAGGCGAACTTTTCATCACTACAGGCATTTTTAGGTTCATTACAACACCGGTAAACAAAGTGAATTGGTCAAGCCGTTATCTCACACAACTTTTTCCTCATTCTCGTGAAGGGATCATGAATGATTGACAAACAGATTATTAGGCCAGACAGTTTCATATCAAGAAATCCTTTTTCTCTAGAAAAGCTAATTGGAACATGAAAAAATGAATTTCAATGGCCATTAGCATCAACAGATAGCTGAGAAGCAGTAGTGTTAACGATTATTTTTTGTGGCGCACCTTTTAGTGACTTTTTATGTACAATTGATGCTTTGTGACTGATCGCTTCATCCAGACTATTGATGTACGAATCATCAGATAATGATTCCACGGAACGGAACTGCAATATTCGCAACACATTAAATTTTAAAAAAAACGGAATGAGCACAGTGTAACCTTTGTTTTGCTGTATTACTAAAAGTTAGAAATGAAATTTGGGATAGTTAGTGTAAAAGTGACAGCCTTTGCTTCGTCAACTTCACCGTGTTAAATTGGTTTGTTTGGCATTTTTTAATATAATAATTAGATTTGTCTTATATCGCACTAGCACAGTTGCAGCAGTTGCGACAATCTTTCACCGCTTCTTCGGGACGATTCATTCCGATGGATTTTGTCAGTGATTTCTTTCGGAGTTTGTCAAATTGTAACTTCTGTTTTAGATTTCACTGGCAATTCACTCAGACTGAATATCAATTCGAGCAGATTAATAAAATTAATTGCAATATAATTGTGAAGCATGTGAAGTGAAGTAAAGTTTTGAAGAATAATTTCATATAACTGAAGAAAAACTTTCAACTAACTTGCATTTTTGACGTTTGAAAATCGGTGGCAGAGCAACTGAATGACAGACTGTCCCACGTGTTGAATTCTGTTTCCGTGGTAAAAGAGCTTTCCGTCGGACAATCGACTTTCGATGGTGCACAGAGCTTCTTTCGTTGACGATATATGGCTGATGCCATTGCTGATAATTTTTTTACAGCAAGTGAATTGATATCCTTTACAGTTTCTTGGTTTAGAAATTTATTTGAAATCTTACAAACTTTTAAATTTGAAGCAGTCAGTCTAAACTTTTTTATTGATGACTTTCATACTTTTTTAATTTTTGACGACTGGGAGCAAACTGTTTGTTAAAACATAAATTTCAATTGGTACCAACGCTAAATGCAGAAATGATAGCAAAACCACTGATGGCAATTAATATGGTAGTCGGCAGGTAATCTCGTTCACTTGAAACATGTCGGGAATTGTAGAATGCGATTATATCATCTGCTTAAATGATCAAATTTCAATCATCACAAATTCCCTATCGCGAATGAAAATATAAAGGAAAAAATTGAAAGAATCAAATTAAAATTTTGAAGATTTTTAATTTTTTGGTTTCCAAGACAAAGGACTTGGAAAGCAATATTTTGTTAATCGCTGAGTTGAATTACTTATTTCTGCAAATTTAACAAACTGTTTAAGTTCTGTGAGAAATCATTTTTAAGAAAATCTTTGAAATTAATATTTTCAACTGCTCGGATAATCTCACTAATTTCATTACTACGTAACTATGGAGCACTTCCGATACGCGGGAAGAGAAGAATGAGCCTGAACTTTTTTTCTTTCATCTCTTATTTTTGCAGTAATGTTGTTCAAAACCTTAATCATGTTTAATTGGAAAAATATTTGTTTCGACAATCACATAAATCAATATTCCTGCAATGACAAAAAGTTATTTTTGCGATGACAAGAAGTAAAACTTACCATTCGTCATAATATTAGCGGAATTAGTCAAATTTGGTGATTGCTTGTGGATGTAGCCGATGGACTCGATATCCCACACCTTTTCTATGGTCTTATTATGTTTTGCTGAATTCATTTAAAAGTGTTTCAGTCCACCGCTACTGTAATGCTAATTATTTTCCAGAAATGATAAAAGGTACAAAATGTTTTTAGTTTAGCGATTTATTGATTCCATTCCATACTAATTTGACTTCCAATGAATCCTTTGTAAACAGCGAAAATTTCACTGATTCAAATGTGACAGTTTCTTTTTGTCCTGCCGAAGGCTTTCTGAAAATACGCTTTATTTAGTGTCTCACTGCAGCAGTAAATATGACTTATTTGAGGGAGGCATTAATCATCATATTGTACCAATCCAAACTTTTTTGATTTCATCGCTAACATTTATTCATAAAATTTCAGAAATTTGATTTCTCAGTAATTAAATTTTCCGGATTTAAAATTTCAAAGTTAATGTGAGACTGAAGACAAAATTCGCAACTGCAAATAACTCAAACATTATGTGAATGTGAGCTAAGGTAGCGAAATTGGTGTCAAAGTTCTCGATCATATTTGGGTGACAGTAAGTTGCTGTGGTTGCGAATAATGACCACAGAATGACAATTGTAACGAAAGATTGATTGTCTAGATTTGGCAACGATTATTTGACAACAATCATTAGATCATTGAATGATATATTCACCCGTTCAAAGGTCAATCAATAAATGTTGGGGGTCAGTGATTATAACTGAATTAGTTTGCACTGAATATAATGAGTGGATGGGTGCCGAACATTGGAAATATTCATTGCTACTTATTTCCCTCGCTCATTTTCTAATGGAATTGTAGAAATTCGTCACAACCGGGTTTTTTAATAATTTCCCTTCACATTTAAGGGAAAATTTGCTTTTGGCATCAAATAAAAAATTCAAATGATCAACGTCAACAGCGTCACCCCTACCACTGAACATCCTCATCAGCATGGCATGACGAAATCAGTAGATGTCACATTTCCAAAAACAAAAAAAGGAATGTATTTAAAAAATTTCCGCCGAAATAATAAATGAACTCATTTAAAATTCCAATTTCTGCTTAACAGAGAGGTATTATTAGATTGAAATTGATGAGAAATTACATTTGCACATCCATCTGACATTTCAGGTTTCTATCTGCAGTTTTCTTAATCGTTCAGTTTCTAATGGAAGCAAAGCAAAATCAGTCTGAAAGATAAAATCCGACTCTTTCTTTCAAGCATTTCAAATTAAATTTTACTTTTCTCACTCAGAAGAAGACTTTTAACTTGCAGTACACTTCAATTCAATTCCAAATGTCCAATTGACGTCTCTTCTGAATTAGGAGCTCTCCTCTTCCATTCTTTTAATGGCTGAATTTAATTGATTGAAATTTCACATTTGCAAACAGATTGTAAGAAAGGATATCTTCCTTCATCCAATTAGTGAAGCTGACCTCACGTGACTCATTTATCATTAAAGATTCTTATTGATACAAAAGACTGCATTAAACTTGGCGATATTTGTAAATTTTCAAAGAAACTCGTTTCCACTCTTCCTTTATGAATTCGAAAAGTGGTTATTAGTGAATCTCAGGTTCTTCTAAATTGATTGACAAAATTTAGTTTTCTTATATTTAAAAAAAAAATCATGGAAAGATGTAATTTTGAATTGAGAGAAAATGATTTGTGGCAAAAATAGTAGAAATAGAATGCATGAGAAAAAGGCAAACTATGAATGAATGAATACAGAAAAGAATTTGATTTTTTGAAATGAAAATATTCAAACAGCAAATCACCACGAAGTTTAGTTCTAATCCTTTAAAAATCAAAAATGACCAGAGAAGAAAAGCGACAAAAGGGAAAAGGTAAGCATGTCGCGAATTTTTGGTTTTTCGTGACAAATATGTTCGGAGGATTCTCCTTATTGATTGATGATGAGAAGGGATTTGTCAGTTTGTTGTGTTCCGGAAGAGCTCTCTTCTGGATGAATGCATTGGAGGAATATAGAAGCCTTTGTTGATAAAGTTTCGGATACAGAATAACAGTAGAAATATGAGGACCAACAGTTGAAATCCAAATGATGAGAGAGTAATTCGTAGTGTTGTGGTGGCAGGGTCTATTGTTTTTAGCTGACAATGATGAATTAGAATTGTAGACAGTGATTTATAGTAAAATAAAGGGGTGTGGGAGGAGATGTGGTTAGTTTGTAAGATGCAAACAGGCTGTTCTTGTGCTTTGTTACAGCGTTGTTTTTGTAAGATGTTGTGTTCTGTGTGAGACTGGATAGAGCGTTACTCACACACACACACACACTGGTGCTACATGTCCATCGACGGCAGATACACTTTAAAGGATTTGGAGATTAGATCGAAGATCAATTCACTTATACATGAAACTGTTTAATTAATTGGTAAACAGATATCTTGAATATTGCTTTTCGTGAAAATTTCATTTTTCACAACAAAACAATGAAAAGAAATGGGAAGGAAGGCTAAGGAGTGGGGGATAATAAACACATTACTTTTTTTATGCTGGAACTGCTTATTCATGTTTTCTTCCTTTCCTCCTTTTTGTTATCTTTTTTCCCTGATTTCCAGCCATTTCTCTCAGCTATCCTCCAATCCCTGAGAAACGAAAATTCCAATTAAAGTGTAAGACAAAAACGAATATTTGAATAATATTTGTTTGATGAAAAGAATGGAATAAATAGAAAAGATAGGAAAGAATAGAATGGATGGAATAGAATTAATCAATGCTCCTGCAATGACATATTATCATCTAATGTGAGATGGTTAACGGCATTTCATGTTTATCCTTGCTTATTTTTTAATAACTCTCTGACAAGCAAATGAATTTCAGATGTCAATTTGAAAAACACACACACACACACACACACACACACACACAAACACAGACACACAAACATATAAAGAGA
>JABVXS010001853.1:0-11464 GCA_013365335.1 Madathamugadia hiepei | reverse complement strand
CTGTTCCATAAACTTTCCATGCATTGCTTTGCTATACCATCTCTCAGTGCGTATTTGCATCGTCGCTTTCCTATATTGACTCTTTGTCTGCATATTGACTCTTAGCAACTCCTTGTTCTTGACCTCCATTAAAGCTGAGTTAGACAGGAGACCTCTGCCACCTGATTTTCTAGAAGAAGAATTTTCTGAAGAGCATATCTAACTCTGTTATCTAACTCTATTAAAGCTGAGTTAGATAGAGTCCAGTTTATGATGCCAGATGTATACCTGATGACCGGTATGGCCCACATGTTAATAGCCTTGATAGTGTTGCCACCGTTATGTTTGCTTTTTAGGATTCTCCGCACCCTTCGAGTATATTCTTTACTGACCAAGTTTTTCATTTGCCCATGCTTGATATTATCCAATTGGAGTATGCCCAATAATACCATTATTATTATTTCTTTTCATTATTATTTTTGTTACCATTATTATTCAGCACCCAACCATTCCGATACCTCTTCTCCTCCCTTATTCATTGGAAAAAGACCAATAAAACCTATGCTGAACATTTATTTATTGCTTAATTGTTTTATTAAATTACGAACAAGCAATTTTTGAAAATGATCTTATAACTGGGCAGCCAACGCTAACACATATATTAGCAAGATAGGCAGTAATACCACCTTAGCCAAGAAAAGCATTTTTCTCTAGCTTAGGCTTTTGGTTTAAGCTTGCTTTTGTCTTGAGCAACATTGTAATGAAAATTTTTCAAAGGGATCGGGATGGTGAGGTACCGGAATGGGTACGACAATGAATATGTTTCAAATTAATGCAACCAGAAGGTGGTTAAACTGAGCTAACAGTCAGACAGTGAACGTGTGAAATCGATGTTGTTGTCTTCGATCAATTAATTAATTAATCACAATAAATCCCTCAATTGTTATCATTGAAGATGTTTCATTTTGTTTCGACATAATTAATTGGTTTTTCATGGTGCCCCAGAGAAGTTCATCCTGATAGCTATTTATTTAATTATCTTTCGAAATTATTTAATTATTTAAAATTATTTATCATTGCTTAATTCCTCAGCGCAACGGAAGAACTGGAAATTATTGCCATTTAAGAAGCTAATCAAAATGTTTTCTTTGTTCAAAATTCCAAATCTCCTGATATTCTCTAGCAAATTTCAAAACTTTTCAGACCGCTATTCGAAACTTTGATTCAAAAATTTCGTTTCTAAATTTATCATTTACTTCTTTTTTGCCTAATCTTCCGAGATTTCCCGTTTATATTATTCATCTTACTTTTCAATCATTTTCTTCATGTACATTAGTAATAATTAATTACATCTCTTTCATAATGAAAATTAATGAAGAAATTGAAAAATTTATTGGTAAAACTTAATGTTCCTTAAGCATTAAAAAATCAAACTGCGCCATAAATCCGAAATCAACTTCAAATATTTGTCTAATTTTTTTTCAATTTTAATTTGATTGCAAAAGCATTTGAAAAATTTATTTTTTTTGAAATTCAAATTAGTCATTCAAGATTTTTTAATGCTTAAGGAACATTAAGTTTTACCAATAAATTTTTCAATTTCTAAAATTTTTTTTTTGAAAAATTTATTTTTTTAGAAATTCAAAAAATTTTGAATGACTAAATTTTGCAAAACTATGCAAATGAGGAAAATTAAATTTCGTCATTCTTAATTTTTCCGGAAATTAAAAAAACGTTTAGCATATTTGGCATTGATCAAATCAAAAGGCATTTGAAACTGTTGCATCTCATTCGTCATGCAACTACCTTTGCCCCACCCACCCGTCGCAAAGGTCTGTCGCCGGTGATAATGCAGCATTTGGGTATTTAACCCTTCCTTGTATGTGCATCTTATCAATCTCTCCACATGCGGATTACACACTGCGCTATATTGAAAAAAAAAAAATCCAATTATTCTTCGTTTTTCCCACTAATTTTTTTTCAGTGTAAAAATCAACGAAGTTGAGATATTTATAAAAAAAAAATTTTTTTTTTAATAAGGTTGAATTGGTATGATTTTCATGTTATTCACCGATTTTTTGTTTGTTTGTTTGTTTCCACTTCACAAATATTAGTGTTGCATGCATAAACTAATTAGCAAGAATTAATAGCTGAAAAATACTACTGTAGGTGAATGTTACGGTAGGTGGGAGAATCATGACGAATATGATAAATGGCTACATACTGTATCGGCTGATGGTTGATAGAAACAGCAAAGGTACAAAGCCACGACGGCACAGTTTAAGGCTTATATCGGAGGGACAAAAATCCTACCTTTCTCATCCATCGCGACGATCACTTTTTGGTAAGGCTTAGTTTAGGTTACCGTAACACTTTTGTCTTAGTTTAGGTTACTGTAACTTTACCGTAACCATTGGGAGAATTTGTCGATCTATTGAAGTGTTCAGAATGCTTTCCACAACAAGAACATTTCACTTCATTCATTTTATCAATCCTACCGTGTCCAAATCTCTTCCTCATTCCAACTGACTAAAAAATTTTAAAAATCAATCAAAATAAAATTTAAATTTTCATTTCAAATATTCCTTCAAATTTTTGTTTTTTTTTCCTCTAATTTCAGAACCATTTTGTTTACCGGTGATTCAGCATGTACCTATCAAACAAAGGTTACGTTCCGTTGCATACAATAACCTAAATGGTAACTTTTATAATTTTTAAAATTAATAAAATTTTCGTTTTTTTTAAATGAATTTTTAAATTTTGAAAAATATAAAATATACATATAAATGAATGAATTTTGAAAAATTTTATTAAATTAGAAGCATGAGTAAGACTTTAGCAAACCAAATGATTCAATAATTTTGAAATGAAAACAAAAAATATTTAGCCGATAAATACAGTAATGATCTGAATCCTTCACATATCATTCCATCGAATCCATACAATCTTCGTCGTCGGCGAATGTCTTTGCTTCAAACATTACGGTATCAAAATCGATTGTTAGCGGATAGCGAACGTGATCATCACGGTGAACAATCTGATCGAGGCTTATTTCCGCTTTTCTAGTTGATCTGCAGTGTAACTAATGAATTGTTCCATTATCACTCATCACCTTTGACAGCTGTTCAGTGATCAGTAGTGATAGAACGGAAAACTAATGAATTGTTTCATTATCACTTATCACCTTTGACAGCTGTTCAGTGATCAGTAGTGATAGAACGGAAAACTAATGAATTGTTTCATTATCACTTATCACCTTTGACAGCTGTCAAGTGATCAGCTGTGATAGAACGGAAAACTAGTGAATTGTTTCATTATCACTTATCACCTTTGGCAGCAGCTGTTCAGTAGTGATAGAGCATGATGAGAAATTTGTGACAATATTTTGTAAGAATTTTTTTTTTGTTTTTTAGGCACTGAAGCAACACGAAATCAGCAATCAAATAATTCCGCGCCATTTACATGTTCAGAACACCCAAACGATTCACGAGGAAATTCTTCCATTGCTAAACTGAAAAACAAGTATCACTGAGAAATTATTCAATTCTTCAAAGTTTTTTTTTTTCATAAATTTGGACTTTTTTCCTTTTCTTTTTTGATACCGTAATTTGCGTATATTTGTTATATTTCCCCCAAAAAGATAATTTTTGAAGGACATTTGCATTTTTTGGAAGACGTTCATCTAAACAAAATGCAACTGATAAGGAGCAAATTATTATGAGTGACGATGGTTGTACAAAATATTATCAAAGTGTTGGAAATGATCAGCCCATTTATTCGTCTATTAATTTCAAAACAAAAGGTTCATTTTGAAAAAAAAAACTAATTTTTTTTTGTAAATTATACTTATGTGAAATTAATAGCTTATACACCAAAAATTAAATGTTATGCAATTTTGTTTGTTTAACCTTGACAATTTTTCAATTCTCAGTTAAATCTTTTGAACTTAATGTTCAACTAATCCGTACTCTTTTGATTAGTCAATCTTCATTTCATCAATTTTTTTTGTTAAATCTTTTATTCGTTATACTTTTAGTGCAATTACCGTATGTAGTCAAAAGTGTATGACATATATATTATTGCATACACATTCTCATGTTAATTACCGTATACATATTCTCATGTTAATTACCGTATACATATTCTCATGTTAGTTACCGTATACATATTCTCATATTAATTACCGTATACATATTCTCATGTTAGTTACCGTATACATATTCTTATATTAATTACCGTATACATATTCTCATGTTAATTACCGTATACATATTCTCATGTTAATTACCATATACATATTCTCATGTTAATTACCGTATATATATTCTCATGTTAATTACCTTATACATATTCTCATGTTAATTACCATATACATATTCTCATGTTAATTACCGTATATATATTCTCATGTTAATTACCATATACATATTCTCATATTAATTACCGTATACATATTCTCATGTTAATTACCGTATACATATTCTCATGTTAATTACCGTATATATATTCTCATGATAATTACTGCCAGGATCTTTTCAAATATCACAGCTAATTAATGAATTAGTCAATATGAGTTATGAATTTGCTTCTGGATGAAACACGAAACAAGCTTTCCTATATTTAGGTGTAAGTGTACATGGCAGTAAGCAACAGGAAACGGTAGCTGTAATTGAGCAGGCATCGAAAAATCATTCTGAAGTAAGAAAAAGGATTAAAGGTCAGGATCGATGGCAAGCAAATTTAACAAGGAGCTGTGAGTTGAAAATTTTTGAAATTTCGGACGAAAAAAATTACCTGAAAATGGTTTTATTCTTTCAAGCATTTTTCAATTAGAAAAACTTAATGCTTTTTACTCAAAGTTTTTGATTTATTTATGAATGGCAAAAGTAACGATTGATTTGACATTTTATTATACAACTAATTAATATATTAATTAACATATTTGCTTGGCAATATTCTGAAATGTTTTCTAATGAATTGATTTTCAAGAAATAAATCCTCAGTTTTACTTTCATCTCACATTTATAAATTGTAAAAGTATCGGAAAAAAATTTTAATATTTGTTTGAAACTTTTAAAAGTATTTTATTTTTACTTCGAAAATTTCTTAAATTTATTTAAATTTAAAAAAGAATCTAATTTTTACCAAAAAAAAAAAAACTATTTCAGTATCATGTCCACAAATTGGATCGAATTTACTAATTTGCGATGAAATTTGCTGCTCAAATCCACAAGTAATGTTAATGATGGATAAGATGAGTGGGGAAGAAGTTTGCCTGAAAAATTTCACACCATTCCTAATGAAATCCGTTATTGCTGTTAGCGTTCAAAAATTAATTATTACTTTTTCTTACAAAATATCTATGTGATTTTTTAATCAGACAATTAATTTCGCAAAGTTAGCAAATGCTTAGAATTTTGGATTCTTTCATATTTTTAATGAAATGCAAATTCATTCCATATATGTTTGTCAATCAAGAAATTTAGATTTTTCAAAAAAGAAAAACGAAAAATATAATTTGTCATTGGAGAATTTAGATTTGAAACAAAAAAAAAACAAAAGACCAAAAAAAGTTTTCTGCTTGCGAATATTTATTTGTACCATTTAAACAAATTTATTATTATTTTTCATGGATTACAGGATTATTCCAGTGAGAATTTAAATGATCAGAATTTAAATGATCACACCCCAACGGAAACTACATCAAGCAATTTCGTTAATGCAACAGAATGTATCGTTGAAATGGATGAATTTCGATATGCGACAAAATTACATCGAAATTGCTGTTTACTCAAAAATAGTATTTGTTTAATTAATTAATTATTTTTTTTATTTTGAAATAATGAGATGTTTGTTATAATTATAAATTAATAATACTTGAAATAACTGTAGGCCAAGAAAATAGCACTTCTGATAGATTCCATCAGCAGCAGCAGCAACAGCAGGAGCAACAGCGGCAGCAGCAGCAGCAGCAGCAGCAGCAGCAGCAGGAGCAACAGCGGCAGCAGCAGCAGCAGCAACAGCAGGAGCAACAGCGGCAGCAGCAGCAGGAGCAACAGCGGCAGCAACAGCAGGAGCAACAGCGGCAGGAGCAGCAGGAGCAACAGCGGGAGCAGCAGCAGGAGCAACAGCGGCAGCAGCAGCAGCAGCAACAGCAGACTTTGCGAAATATTGAAAAATTGCAACAACCAGAATTTTCAAACAATTATATGGCTGTACAGCTAATTGATGCTTCATCGAGCCCAACTGGAAATTCACCAATTTCACGTATTTCTACGGAAACGTGAGTGTAAAACTTTAAACTGAATATAAGAATCCAAAAAAAAGTGTGAGAAAAACAAATTTTATGATAACCATAATTTTACCTGAAAGAAGTGTAAACAATCATGAAAAACATTAGACACGTGAAAGAAGTGTAAGCAATCATGAAAAACATTAGACACGTGAAAGAAGTGTAAGCAATCATAAAAATATTAGACACGTGAAAGAAGTGTAAACAATCATGTCACTTACATTAAATTACATAACAAATTTGTCTGAAAAAAAAACAAAACTATTTGATTGAAATACCATTTTATGAAAACTATGAAAGACGTTGGAAACAATTTGTTTATTTTTTTTAAATCAAAAATTTTCATGATTCATACGATAATTTCTATTTTCCGTACCAAATATTAATTCATTCTTCCAAATTGTTACAATTTTATTTTGCAGCAAAAATGCTTGAAATTTCAAATTATTGTAATTTAGTTGGAATTACTGTAGTTTTTAAATTTATAAATTTTTCCATTTACAACAACTTACTTACCTTAGCCCACTAACTTACCCGTATTTTAGGAAGAAAGAGGATGATGATGGAGACGATGAAGGAATAGTTAGAAGTGAATGTTTTTTAAGAAATGAAATGTATGTTGACGAAATCCTTGATTGTTATCCTGAACTGAAATCACTTCCATCCTACTATTCCGATGATAATGATGATGAGGATGATAATTTATCATCCTTAATGCTTGATCATTATCTTCCACCAAAAGAAAGTGAGTGATTGAATGAACACTTCAAATAAAGCAAAAATTATTTTTGAAATTGTTAACTTTTTCCGTTTAAATTTTAACAAAATTTAATTTTTTGAAATGAAAAAGAAAAACAAAAATGATTTCAATTGTAAGCAAATGTAAAACGAAAAATTTTTTATAAATTACCAGCATTTTTCCTTTCAAATTACTTCAATCAAAAGTTATTGCTATCAACGAATTTCATTAATTCTTTAAATTTCCTAAAATTTGTTATTTAAACCAATATTTAAAAATTATTGCAAAAAAATGTTTTCACTTTTTTTTTCAAATTATAAGTAAAAAAAAACTAATTATTTTGTCAATTATAAAAAATAAAAAAAATTTCCAATTGAATGAAATTCATTTTTAAACCAAAATTTACCAGTAATTCACATTACATTATTACATTGTGGATATCTGAAATATTCATTATTATTATTAGTATTTTGAATAATTTTGAAAAAAATTAGTTTTTTTTATTTGTAAAATTTTTAATTAATTTGACAATTTTGTTTGCTTTAATAATGCTTAATAGTTAGTAGGAATGGTACTGTGAGAACAATAGCTTCTTTGCTATTGTTGTTGTTTGCCCAGCTTGATGAGTTCTTTGGCCTCTGCTACTGCTGTGAAAACAACATTGTTCTTTGCTTTTTTGTATCCAATGTCATTTTCATGTTACGTGTGTTACGGAAACAGAGTGTTACGTGTGAGGAATATCCAACCGGGGAGCGTTGTGCTCCTTCCAAAGGGTTCAGGGAGGAATATTGCATCTGATGCTGTCTGATTCTTTTGAATCTGTACTGGTACGATTCTGTGTACGTGCACTGCGGGAGACCTCCGTGCAGAGTTTATTGCTTCCATGCACTTTGGGAAGAATAATGAACAATGAACGGGTTGGAAATACGAAGACAGCAAACAATGTGATGACAAATCCAAAGTAGTAGAAGTCAAAGAAGAGCTGAGCTGATTGAAACGATCGATTTCAGTTGTGAACTGAGTGAACTGTTGGATGAACACAATATCCTGCAGTTACAATAATCCACTGTTGTTGTTTATACACATATCATTCCATTGCTGTGGGCCAATCAGATTGGGACACATCGTGCTAGACCAGAAGTCGTGGAGAAATACATTGTGGCCCCTGGCCACCTTAACAGGAACAAATCATAAATCCGACTTTGTGGCGCCATCTTCATCCTTTTGGCTCCAGTTTTGCCATTTTGGCGACAGCTACTGTAGTACCATGGCTAACCATTAGGCTGTAATGCTGACTCAGAAATAACTATGATTTGATTGTTAACTCATATTATTTGTTGTTAAGTTTGCAAAATTTTTTCTTTTGGAAAATTTTCATGAATTAATTATCCAAATTAGCTTATTGCTTCGAATATAGTGAACATAAAAAATCAAAAAATCTGTGGAAACTTTTAGTGCAGAAAAAAAAAATGATGGTTCAAAATTATATTTGACAAAAATTATTAAGTAAAAAAAAGAGCAATTCGTAGAATAATTGCATTCGACGATTCATAATCATCTTGTATAATGAATAATTTATTAACAAACAATTCAGGTCTCTAATATGCTGTAGTTAATCTCTGTGGTACTTCGACCTCCATTGCTTGTACTATATCCCCAATATTACTAATTATATCTAAGCATTTTGTTAATTAACAAGGACACTATTATAAGTCTAAAAAACAAATGCAGAGATATGCAACACTAATTATATTCAACCTGCTTATTAATCAATCATAATGAATACAAATGTCAACTTGCTCATTTAACCAATCATAATCAATATAATTGATCAATTCATTATCTTATTAATCATAATCATGCTGAGTTAAAGAGATCATTGAACAGTATGTTTTTTTTTCAATTAAGTTTGTTATTTGTTAAAAAAACAAAAACAAAAAGTCAAACCTTTTTTAAAGCTTAAATAAGCAATAAGTTTAAATAGCACATTTCTATAAAATCATACAATTAGTATAATCTCTTCTGCTTCTTCAGTGTAAAAATTAGCTTTAGCATCAATTTGTTAAAAACGTATTTATCATTCTTAAAATTTTCAGGATTCTCAAGCAATGATATCAGTGGTAGCAATCGATCGTCCTCCTTATCATCACTTATCGCATCTTCAGATACCGAACAGTAAGATTCCTTCGTCAAAAATTTGTTATTTGTTTAAAAAAACAAACAAACTTTTTTTATAAAAGTTACTATAAAATGAAAAATTAAACTTTTTTTTTAATAAAAATTATTTGAAGTGTCAAAAAAAACTAATTAATTACTAAAATTATTATGATTTTCTTCATTTTCATTTTATTTATTTTTTTCAAAAAATTTCATAATTTCTTCCAAAAGAAGAAAGGAAGGTAAATTAAAATAAATTACCTGAGTGAAATTACATTGTTGTACACTTTAAATCATTGCAAAGTTTGCCAACACTTTCAATAGATACTTAAAATGCTTTTGTTTGTTTTTTTTTTTTAATTCAATAATTTAACAGAAATTCATGCAAATGACATTGATTTTAATTCAGATGAAAAAGACAATTTAAGCAGAAAATTTTTAATTATTTTTTTTCAATTAAAATTAATTATCAATGAGCAAATTCATTGCCGTGTATAGTAGCTAAATGATTAGGAAATGAAAATTTATAACAAAAAATGCCAATTGTCAACAAATATCAAATTAACTGCAATTAGCTTTCTAACATAATCAATTGTCCTTTCTGCTATGACCCAGTGGTACTGCTAATATAGAATCTAGTATTCCAGTAGTACTGGTAACATTTGGATTTGGTGGTATTGCTAAAACTAGGATTCAGTGGTACAGCTGAAATTTGAAATCCAATGGTGCTGCTAATATAGAATCTAGTATTCCAGTAGTACTGGTAACATTTGGATTTGGTGGTATTGCTAAAACTAGGGATTCAGTGGTACAGCTGAAATTGTTCATTTCACCTTTCCACAGATTGTGTTCGTTTTTTTTTTTGTTAGGGGAAAAAAGGAATTTGGTTTGGTATTGAATGCTTTTCACTGGTAAGTTACAATCTATTACAGTGGAGGACGAGGATTTTGGGATCATCGCATGTTATCATCACATCACACTGATCATTGTCAACCTAACTAACCTGTCAAAATTTTGAAAGGCAAACCATTTAAAAACAAAAAACAAATTTCCTCCTTTACTCTTTTTTCCCGCCAAATTAAATTAAATTAATTAACCGTTTGCTGTGAACAATAAAAAAACAAAAAACAAAAGATTAATGGAATTTAATTGATCATTAATAATTCAGGTGAAAAATTTTTCCAGAAATCGATTAAATTATTCATTTTAGGATTTAGCACAAAAAAAAACCTAGAAATTTATCATATTTTCTTAATTTTCAACGAATTAAATGCATTGATTGCATTTTTATGCTTTTTAAATTAAATTACATTTTCAAATTTTACAAATTTTCAACGCAGCAATGAATGAATTTCAATTTAATACACAAACAATTGAAAATGCAATTTTTAATTTCTTAATTTTATTAAAAACCAACTGTACACTTTTGTGCATGTGCTTATTTACCTGGAAAAATTAAATTATATTAGTTTGTATTTAAAACAAAAACCAAACTAAAAAAAATAAAAATTAATTTCGAGAAATTGAAAATAATTTTTGATAACATTCAATAATGGATTTCGTGATAGTTTTAGTAAGCACACATCACTTTCCGTTTTTTTTATTTTTCTTCAAACAACATTTCAATTTTGATCGCTAAAATTTTTCTTTGTTTTTTTTTTTTGTTTTCAATCATTTTTATTAAATGAAAACGAAATTTGATTGAATGAAAAATGGAAAGAGCAAAAATGTTACCAAACTAATTTATTTTTTGTTTTAATTTTTTTTTTTTTTTTGGCAAAGTTTATTAATTCAATTTCATTTGTCTTCTGTCTGTATTGTTGACAAAATTTTGAATGATAATATTGGTAAATGAAGATGATGCAAACCTGACGATGCATGCTTACTAAAGTTAAAAAGAAAAGATAATCCTTTATTAGCTAACATTAATTAATACTTTAATAATTGCATTAATTAATTAATTAATCCTTTCATAATTGACCAAAGTTTTAATGATTCGAATACTAATTTACGAACAATTATGGATGAGAATAATTTTACTTTTACAGCAAATTTTTTTTTTGGTTGGAGGGTCCGCTTCGGTGGAGCATTGTCTTCTTACATCCGGCTCCATAGATGCATGTTGTTGTTGTGTTCCATTTCCCTTGTTATTTTGTTTTGGACTTAGAGCGATTACTTCTTGCCCATTTCATCCAGGTGGCGTAGAATTCTTTTTTTCATATGGCCATTGTCGGAGATTGTTAAGCCAACGTATTTGAAACTGTTGCATCTCATTCTTCTTGCGACTACCTTTGCCC
>JABVXS010001852.1:0-11464 GCA_013365335.1 Madathamugadia hiepei | reverse complement strand
CCAATCATGATATCCTTCTCCAATGATTGTTGTCTTCTGATAACATGCCTGAAGTACGCCAGCTGCAGATTTGTGATTTTGGACTCCAGCGATGTTTCAGGCTGAATTTCATTCAGTATTGAAGTGCTGGTTCTTTTCTGGTATGAAGTAAAGGCATACACAAGTTGGATAATTGGAAAATAAAAGGCAGGAGGGATGTTTAAAATTAAAATAGGGATGAATTAAATTGGGGCCTGTATAGTTGGCAGCAAAAATTCGAAAATATAAATTGTGACAAGAGGTGAGGGATATTTTTCAACACGTTGGTAGTGAATATTTCAATTTTTTTTTTTTTTTAATGTACAAGTATTGGTAAGGTTTTGCAATTGGAACCATTTATTTTCAGGCTATTATTGAGATTTTCTTTTTCAGTTTTTTTTTTTCGAGGAATATTTGACAGCAACCGATTACATCCAATTCCTGATAAAAGTGAATTCCAGATCGATGTGGGAAATTGTTAGGCCTTTCATGACACTAAAAATGTAGTGAAAGTTGCAATGAAGACTTATGAAGTGCTTGCTTGATCAAAGTTCTCATAAAAAATTGGAGTTATCCAAACTGGGAAATGTGAGAAAACATTATTTTAATCCGTCATTACAGATCTGTTCCCAATAAATTTCTACAATGATGAAAGTCATTTCTTCATCAGGAAATTAATCATCGATCAAGTTGACATCAATGGCGAATTTTTTTTTTTCCCCAGCAGGATTCCATCTTGTCCGTAAAATAATAATTAATAGGACAATTTATATTTCCAACAGCAAAATGCAAAATGCAAAATGCAAAAAATTAAAAATTTCATTTTTTCATTCTATCAAAAAATTATTAAATAAATGCAAAGTAATTTGATTTCAAAAAGCACTAATTTGAATTTGCCTGAAAACTAAGCTTTCAAACAGATCGATTTATACAAGGAGCAAATGATAGATGTCAACAATCCTCGTTCTCATCTCTATTTCTGATTTACGTGAAACACTTATTTAATTGGCTTTTCCGGTCACACTTGGGAGTCCTCAAATTCCAAACATGCAATCTGAAGACTAATGATATTTGCATTTCATGATATTTTCACGATTGCAAATGTTAGGGATGACGTAAGCATTATCTATATCATTTTATTTACTTGCTTGCCGCCATGTACCAAATACATTTCTATCACATCTATCAATTTCGCTTGTCTTCAGTAAGCTCAATTCATTCCTCCACTCATTTATTAATTTATTCAAATGCTGGTTGAATTTTCATTGATTTATCTGAGATCATAATCCGTGAAACCATCCGGATGTTGACATGGTGCGTGTTATTTTGCTCAAAGCAAATTTGAGTTACACAAGCAACATTTTTACTGCCCAAATGAACAAAAGGAATGAAATGATGCCCAATTTTTAACATTTCATTATTAAATTGAATAAATTAATTTATTAAAAATGCGACAGAACTTCCACAACACTTCATCAATCACTTCATAAATAAATGAGAACCGCAACCACGCAACGTCAATACGCAGCATGGCAATGCTAAAGAGCTAAGCTTCCTGCAACTTGGAGAGGACATATTTTTTATAGCGTAAATCGTTCGGATGATACGGTCCCATACGAACCTCGGTATTCCATTTGAACATAGTCCGTGTGTACCTGAAATTAGATTCCTTCCTGCTCTATCTTCGAAAAGCTTTCTATTAAATGATATGAGTGTCAAACACTGATTATCGGTTTGCATTTTACTGTTACTTCATTTGGGAACCAACATATTTTGCTTGTATGCAAGTTCATTCTGCAACACAACATTTCGACCACTTTTCTCTCGTCAAAAATTGATTTCAGTATTTGAAATGAAACGTGAATATTTAACTCTAAAGCACCCATTCTAAATTAAGAGTAATTACCAATTAGGCCACTCATGCGGTGCGTATCGTCCGGACGTAATGGCTAAAATCTTTGTGCCTTGATGCGGTTTTGCGTATTGCTTCAGCAATTCATCATAAATGTGCGTTTGTCGCTTTGGACGGAACACCGCGCTGGATTCTGCACCCATCAAGCACATATTACCTGAAAGTGTAGAATGTGCGACAGACAAGGACAATGAGCTCCGTTCATTGATCATTGTTTCAATCAAGTTCCTACTTGATTGATTTTTGCAAACGAAAAGGATTTGAACTGAAGGATCAGCAGTACCAGTTTTCTGTCAGTGGATAGTAAATCAGGATTCCGACGATCTCTTATTAACGTGTGCGTTATTTGCATGTACGTATGTTTATGTGTACATGTGTGTGTGGGTGTTTGAGGAAGTTTGATAAATTAATATTATTATGAAACAATGCTGATGCAAGTTGAATGCCATTGTTCTCATAATGTCATGTATGAACCAGTTGTTCAATTCAGTTATGCCATCATAAATAATTACTTGGGTTAAAATTGCATTATATGTTCAAATTTCAAACCTTTTACCCTGGCGGCGATTATGTGGAAATATTTGAAATATGATGAATTGAAAGCTTTTAATTTCTATTAAAAGCTTTGCAGAGATGTTCCGATTGCTTAAGAGCTAATGCCGATTATGTGCAAATGTTTGAAATATGATGAATTAAGTAAAACCTCCGAAACAAGAGAAAATTTTATGAATGATTGAGTGAATGAAGAAGAAATGAATGTGCCAATTTCAGAATTTAGAACTTAAGTGCATCTTGGAATTCATTCTAAGGTAGCTGAATATTACGAAAAAGGTTTTTGGTAGGGAAAATAATTGAATGCTGCAGCTAAATTGTGTGAATCTTGCATGAAGAATTAATTTTCTCAGCGATGCTCCGATGGTTTAAGAGCTAATAGCGATTATGTGGAAATATTTGAATCAAATACCGTTAAAGATTCAGGAATAGTATAGTTATAAAGCAAGAAGCATGTTGCAGCAAAGTGCTGATGAATGCGAATGCTGATGACAACAAGCTTTAAATGCTATTTAAAATTACTCAAACAGTATCATTTGCATGGAAGGAGTTTAATGAATTTACACCAAGTGGAAAAAATTTTTCTTCAATTCTTTGGAACTGAATAGATAGATGATATATGCGACAAAGCGAATGATTTGGCTTATATCATGTTAGCAGTTGGTGAAAATTTAGGTGCAAAATGTTCCGCGAGATATTTGGTTTAAATATTAAAAAAAAAAAAAACAAAACAAAACCTTGTTGATTTAATACTCCCTTTAAATATGTTTGACAAGTAACCGGTGTATTTAAAAAGGGGTCGTGGAACTATAAAGCAGTTCGGTAGCTTTATATCCTAATGAAAATGAAGAAACAGTTACCTAAAATGAGAAGCAGCATGGCGATGTCGAAATGGTTTAAAGGCATATCTAATATCGGCGATCTGTTAGCGTCCGCAGGTTACGATGATCTTTCCTTCCTTCCTTCCCTTCCATTCCATTCCCTTCCCTTCCCTTCACAATTCAATTCTTTTCCAGTTGTGGTTTCTGTGTCAAAGTCATTTTGCTGCCCTTTCAACGCCCTTTTTCATTTTTGTTTAGAAGTTTTATGAATGACAGATATCATTGAATCTAACATGCAAAATTGTTCCATAACGGACAAATAGCACATGAACATGTGGTAAATGGGTGACGGTGCGACCAAGCAGCAAAGTTTCGCATCAAAGTTGCGAACCATAAATTAAAGGCAAGACTTCATTTTATGTCTGCAATTCTAAATTTTCATTGGGTTTCTAAAAAAAAAAAAAAAACATTCCGCGAAGTTCTAAAAAATGACTTACGAGCATAAAGATAAAAAATTACTGAAAGAATTTAAATTAAGTGAAATTTATCAAAACTTTTGCAACTATAAGTTTTGCCTGTCTTCAATTCGGTGAATATCCACAGTGCTGAGATATTTATGAATTCCATACGAAAATTGATTTCTGAAAAAATCCTAATTTACTGAAATGCAGGGAATTAATGAATTTCTGATGTGGAGAAATTTGCTTGTGATGTAAATTTGTGATGAGAACAAGAACAGTTGGATGATAACAGTTCCTCTCCGTTATAACATTTTCATTTGCTGAAGATCATTCCCAATCATGTAAAGATTAAAAGTAGCCGCTATATTCAACTAAACTAAAACGATCAATTCCTCAAGATTTTTAATTAATGAGCACATTTGCGTTTTTTTTTTTTTTTTTTGCCCAAATAGTTAGCCTTTGAGAGTAATGAGTGGAGGGCAAGGCATTGCGTTTTGAAAAATTGCTAAATTAATGGCTCTTCGCCTTTGTTCTCCCTCTATAGGATGTACCAGAAAGGATTGCATCTTACCATGTATTACAACAACTATCGGCCCATGTCATTTTTCCTCATTTTTTTTTTTTAATTAATTAATCGCTGGAAAGTGTTCCTTACACTGTAAGATTTCAATTGTACGCATCCATATCACTTCATTCCACCTTTTTCATTTATCCCATAACTTGCTTACCTTTTTATTTTGCTTATCAAAGATGAGGCAAAACAAACGTTTTCAGATCAGAAAACAGTGATTCCAGCAACTGAAGGCATTAAGGCAACGCTTGAGACCAAAACAACAAAACGGGCGGATTAATAAAAATTGGAACAAATTTGGATTTCAAATGAGCTGTGAGACAAATTTTGTGCGGGAAAATGTTGCAACAAAAATGGACAAATTGATCTGATCCATTGGAAGGGTAAAACAGAAGAGAATAACAAAGGATGAAACAGGGCTATTTGGTAATAAAAACAACAGAATTCCTTTCTTCTTCATGGCCATCGTTCCAATCTTGCTTTTCTTCTCTTGATTGCAAGGCACTGTTGTGCAATCATTTATGCAAATCACACACTCAACCACTGATTCTGTACAAATGCTGACAATCTGGAGCACTTCCATGTCTCCACAAAGCTTCTTTTTTTTTTCTTCGCAGAACGTTTGCCATACCGATGAATTGAACGTCGACATCCTTCCACTGAAATTCCAATGTTTCGTGGAATTGGTTCCATCAACTTAATTGTTGTACGCATTCCCCTCACTCTTCCCTTATCTCTCTCATTCCATCTCACCAATCGCTTGGAACTCATTTGTTATCCGAGCTTTCTACCACCATTCATTCACTGAATTGAACAATTAATTACCTCGCCTTGTCACTACTCACCTCTTCCCATTCACTAATTGTCATTTCAAATGATTTTTTTTTTAACCTGGAAATATTGAGCAAATTGCAATTGAAATGATACAATTTTGTTTGATTTTGAAGCTTATTTCATAAATCCAAATAAGCAAAGCTCTTGGAATTTTGTTTTTTCACTTATTTTGTTCTTCCATTTGAAGAGTTTAGTAAGTAGAAGAAGAAGAAGGGATGGCTGGGAAAAACGTAGCTTAGACCAATTTTTATTTCACATCACCTATTGGCAATGAGGAAGAGTAAGTTTTATCCGTTTTGAAAACGAATTACACTTGCTTCATTTCTGTTGAACGTGGAATCACCGTGCTTGCTAGTTTTTAAACTTCCGTGTGTTTTTTTTTTTTTTCAGTTTCAAATGAAAAGTGTGGACAAATCCATTTGTCTTCTTGTCATTTGTGCTGTTCAAATAGTGCCAGTAATGTGCATGGGGACTCGGTGCTTACATTCAGTTGACACGGCTGTAGTTGACTGTTCTGGCAAACGTTTTGATGTAAGTCCGTTTTCTTTGTTCTTCCCCCCAAACAACAACCTGTCACGTTATTACTCTGAACAATTCAAAAAATGGGAATAGTCAAATTTGAATTGTAAATGTAACTGAATTGTGTTATTGAATACAACCTGGGATATTCCAGAGCATCGCTCAGATTGCATGGCCACAAGCATCCACTTCTGAATTTTACCCGAACATTCTTGGAGGTCAAATGCGTCTTCTGAATTTGAGTAGGAACGCTTTCAAGTCTATCAATTCCAGTTCTTTTTCATCATTGAGGCATCCAGAAATCCTTGAGATACTGTAAGTGTCAAGTTGTTTGATTGCAGATGATTGGAAAAATTCATGGATACTAATTACAAAACAAAATATTGAATTAATATTTTAAGATGAAAAATTATCTTTTGCAGGGACATATCCCACAACACTATCATGTTCATATCTCCAGGTGCATTCAGAACTTTATCAAATCTTAAAATCCTGTAAGCATTTTCATTAATAAATTTCAAAACAGTTCATTCTGCAGTTCACTGAGTTGCCATCATTTCACAAAATTTGGTAATGAAACTTAGGTTTGTATGGATAATTATTTTCTAGCATCTTGGAATCTTGGGCTTTAATCTAATCATATGTGGAATAACTGTGATAATGAACGGCATAATCTAAGTGTCCATCAAGTTTCATTCACTATTTCTTTTTTTGTGTAGGTTGCAGAAACAATCCTAAACATTTTGCACTTACCTCTATTTTACTGCTAATTTTAAATTTGTCAAAAGTAAGAGTTTTCTGTCTTCAGTATGAATTGCAGGGGAAAAAATGAAGTTGAAAATTCTCCATTGAAAATGTAATTTGGCCATTTTTGTTTTTTTTAGCTTGCTAAACAATAATCAGTTACATGCACTGGATCGTTTATCATTTATTGAATTGGAATCTTTGGAAGAGCTCAATTTGGATTCAAATCCACTATCTTCCTTTCCCGATGGAACTTTCGCTTCGCTTAACAAACTTCGTCAAATAAGTATTATGTCGAATCAATTATCATGTAACTGTCAAATAGTTGACTTGCTTCGCTTTGTTAAGGTAAACCAACAATTCTCTTCAATCCATTTTATTTGAATTTTTATTTCAAAGAAATTATTTGTAACAGTACGATTTTTGAAATGATTTTCTGAATTGCATAGAAATCTTTTGCGATAGGAGGTGCTGGATTTATTTCAGGAGCAGCAAGTGGAAGTTTCAGATCGAACGATGTGCATATTTCCCCATTCATTGCGAGGAATGCAAATTGCAAAGCTGAATGCGAACCAATTGAAAAGAAGTTGTGGAAGAGGTTAATTTATGACTAAATGGTTTAAAGTTGAAAGAGCTGATTTGTTGAAGTAGAAATTTTAAGGAAATTTTAATCCGGCTATATTCGATCTTGAGCCTAATTCACGATCGCTAATCGTTTATCCTGGCGATGAGAAGAATATCACATGCAAAGTATCAAAATCTGAGGGCCTTCAAATGGAATGGTTAAAAAATAACGTCCCTTTAATTGATTCTTCGCGCATTTTCACAATGCATTACAATGATAGTAAATTTCTGTACGTGATTTCGTTTGATTTGAATAAAATTTACATTTCTAATTTTAGAAGTGTAATTTCTATTGATTTATTCGTAATGCTTCTCTTCTTTTTCCACTCTACTTTAGCAATAGTTTCCATTGGATTTGTATCTATTCAATATCTGAATAGTTTAATGCTCACAGTCATTCAACGTTTTTTTTTTTTTTTTTTTCACCAATGAAGTTTGTAAGGGCTTGAGCAGCATATGAATGAGTGTGGTTGTAAATAATGCAAACATAGTTCTGATCATCAATTGTTTCTCATAGCCTACAAAAGGAATGGTTTAAAAGAAAAGAAAAGAAAAAAAAAACTGTTTTAACTGGTAGTGTTTGTGTGAGAGGTTTTGCCGAAATACAACATTTTAACATGAGAAAATTTTTACTTCCATTAGAGTAAGTTGCTTTCAGATACCTAAAATTGTGTTTGAATCCAGTAAATTGGGAAGATGAAGGTGAATGGACATGTTATATTGAACAGGATCAGTTGGTGTTAAGTAATTCAGTATGTATGACACCAGTTTTGGTGAACACGATTCATTGTGTCCAGGTGTTTTTTCCATTTTTCAGTGATCGAAACGTGAATGGTGTAATTTTCAGATTTTAAAACACTGTGTTTTCAGGAATGGCAAGCGGATGAAAAGGGTGAAATAATTTGGGCACTTTCTAAGCAAGGATTAGTTACGGCGAAATGTCCAAACGGTCCGGCAAATGCTAAAGCATATCGACGATGTAAGCACGGTAAGTGGGAAGCAGCAGACACAAGTCGATGTGCCTATACTTCCGCAATAATAAAGCATATCCTGACGCTACTACAACATAAACAAACGTCTCAGGTATGCATTGTTTTTCTTGACTTGTAATTCGGGGCTAATAATTTTTTTTTCCTTAGCGTTTGTCCCGCTTGGTTGCAGGGTCCGCTTTCTGTGGAGCATTTTCTTCATACGTCCGGCTCCATAGATGCAAGCTGTTGTTGTGTTTTGTGTTACATTTTCCTTGTTATTGGGTTTTGGACTTGAGGTGATCTTTTCTTGTTGTACTTCTTGCCCATTTCATCCAGGTGGCGTAGAATCCTTCTTTCATACGGCCATTGTCGGAGATTGCTACCAAGGTATTTGTCATTACCCGACCGACCCATTGCAAAGGTCTGTCGTCGGTGATAACATATCTGGTCTTATCAATCTCTCGATATGCGGATTACCTTGTTTTATTTCTGTATAATAAAATGAAAAAATTACTATCATGGATCGAATCCGTATCACAGCGAAAAAATGAGGGACTGACCTGTTTCTTGGACCATTAGACCGAACTGCTGCTCGAAACCGTTCTGCAACTGATGCCATCGCCTCACTCAGTGGTACCTTTCTGCTAATCAATACGACGAAAATGACTACTGGTATTAAACGTAGAGCTAAAAGTGTCCAAATTGTACCTTTCCCGATGAAAGCTGACGAAATGTAGGGATCACAAGTGTTCTGAAATGACAGCCTAACTAGTTTATTTACTTGGAAATTTTTTTTACTTACGAATTTCAGTGTCTGATTATTTGGGTGCAAACATTTTCCAAACAATTTTTAATCAATACTCTTTCATTTAAAAAATGATTTGAGAATTGGAAATTTCATCGGAACCAACAAAGTTTTTGTTTTCTTCTTCAGCAAATCCATTCCAAAGCTAAAATTATCAGTTAGTCCTGCTAATACCAATTGTTCTCACTTCCAACCGATGTTTTATGAATGTTAGACTAACCGACGGATTTTGCTTTCTTTTTTGTGCGGCGTAGAGATTCAAATCAAAAATGCATCCAAGTCTTTGCTCCAACTGAAGGAGTCCTCCAGGATTGTGAGGTATGGCATGGTTCAGGAAATTCTCGGTGACATTTGGTAGCAATGATGAGTAGGGGAAAATCATAAATGCCAACACGTGTACCTCGACCACGCAGTATGATATCGCTAGCACAAAAAAAACCTGAAATTTTCACGATTTTTATTTGCTTCTTGACAGGATTTCACTTCCATTAGAAGTTTGATACAATAAAAAACACAAATTAAATCTTCGTTGTTAAATGACTTACCCAAAAAACAATATGAGCTCTACCTTTACTCACATCCATGGTCAGGTATATAAGGATAGAAATGGCCAAAAAAAAGTAACAGGCCAAGTCGGCGAATAAAAATGACCACAGCAAGGTCCTGTACTGAAACGAAAAAAAAGAATTTTACGCGTCAAAAGGGTTACTGCTGCTGGTATTGTTTTAGGATTGCAAGAAAATATTTGCTAAGAAGTTCTATGTTTGATAATCAATTTGAAACAATTTCATCTGATGCTAATAGTTAAGAGAAGTTAATTAATTTGCAGCTAATGCATAATGAAAAGTAAATTTTTTAAATTATCATGTCATATGATAATTGCTGATAAGGGTGATAATATTTCATTCATTTCCCAACAAAAACTACTTGTCTTCCTTCAGTTTCTTATATGGATATACCAAACGAGAAGAGAACTAATGAGATGAAAAACCGTTCGATGCTGTTCCAATCCTTCTAGTTCATTTTCGCTAAGTTCGAAAAATCCAAGTTGTTGATTGTAATTAATTTTGCTAATAGCAATCGTTTTATCCAAGTAATCAACCAATTCCTCATAAACAGGTTTATCTTTGATCAAGTATAATCCAATAAAACAAATCGAAAGAAAAACAAGGAAACATTGCAGCATGCACAACAAAGCTGCCAATGATTGTCGCCAATCGTTTGACTGCAATTTTTTAATTTTCATTGAATTAAAAAATTGCATACGAATCAGTTTAAGATAAGTAGTTCTAATGTGACTGAAAAGACTTTTCCCAACATTTATTGCCTGCTTAATCAAAAGTTCCGAATTTCAACACATCAAATAAGTTTAAGATTAAAAATAAAAATTTGATGACAATCTCAACTGATTAGCTTTTCTTTCGTTACGGTATAATATTTAATTACCTGAAATTTAAATTATAAACGAGTCACCTTTTGCCTGTCGGACTGTGACATCAGAGAAGTATGCCCAAAGCCGGTGGTCATTCCTAGTGTACTTGTCCCGCCTTTTCTGTTCTACAGCGGTGCGACAATCATCATCGTCAGTTTAACAAATTTTTACCACTTAATCAATCACGTGAAAGGATCAAAACGCCTGCATTATCGAAATTTTAACGTTACCGAAAACAATTCTGCTTTCCAAAGAATTTTCCATCGTTACGTTTATCGTAATTTGGCGGTGAACATCCGTCAAATAATCATAAATTAGTTGGCAGTGAAGAAACAACGTCGAGAATATTTCAAACCGTCATAGTGGCATTGCATGTGATCAGTGCATATTTTTGAAACGGCAAAGAAGTCAACAAAAACTTGAGATTTTTCAAATTTAAAAGAAGTCGAGCATTTAGGAGTGCCCTTGTTCTTGGCTTTTACAAATGATCGAATAATTTTGTTGCAAATGTGTAACTTCTCAAGAAATGCCAAAGGAAGCACAAAATGTCAGAAGTGAAAACTGTTTTGCTTCTTGAAATTAGTGCGTTAATCACCGTCAAAGGTGTGATGGCATTTTCCATTTAAAGTTTTGTTGCACTTTTATTCCATGGTAAATGAAGGGAATTTCAACCGAAGACGGCAAATGCTCATTCCTAATGTCCTGTTCCCATTGGAAAATTGTCAAAAGTTTCCGTATTCTTCGAATTGTGAAGAAAGTAGTGAAAGACATACAATTTATGAAAGTGTTTCAAGATGGTTGTGCTGTGGAAATATTGGAAACAAAAATGTAAACACTACAGAACGAACTTTAAACGTTGTAAAAGCGCTCAGATATTGTGATAATTTCAAATGGAATTGATGTGAACAGACGGGTGAACAGATCACTTCTTTGAAGTATTTCTGATTCCGGCAACTAAAAAAGTTTGTTCTATTGAGAAATTTAAAGGAAAGAATGGAATTGGTCAATGAAGAAACTTAATGAAAAGAAACAGCAGCAGAGGGAGTGTCGATGATCTATCGCTAAGGATTTAAATTTCTGATTTGAAAAAAAATTCGAGTATATTTGAAGTGGAGAGTGTATCCATAGCGCAGTGGGTAATCCGCATGTCGAGAGATCATCGACACTCCCTCTGCTGCTGTTTCTTTTCATTAAGTTTCT
>JABVXS010001851.1:0-11484 GCA_013365335.1 Madathamugadia hiepei | reverse complement strand
TTATGATGATGATGATGATGATGATGATGATGATCATGATGATGATGATCATGATGATCATGATCATGATGATGATGATGATGATGATGATTTGAACATTGAACAAACAAAAAATTCATCATTGTTATACCGGTTAAATGCTTACTCTGATCACATTTTTCAACAATTTTCACGGCATATTCATCATCAGCTTAAAGTATTTATAGACGGCAAGATAAAAGGCAGACAAAAGAGGATGGACCAAAAGAGAGAGAAACTAATTAATCATTTCATTTAATTATGTTAATAAACTTTTTCGCTTTGACGCATGGCTATATGATTAGCTAATGTAAAATTAATAATTTACTGAGCCTTAATTAAAATTATTTTCAGCATCACGAATATTTCACGTATAATAATTATACATTTTAATTAATCATTCATAGTACTCATTAATTATTTGATAATTCCTTGATTGATAAATTAAATGAAATTTGAAAAGTTAAATTAAAAAACTAACTGCTGTAGAGCACATTTCCTTTTCCAACGTTTGTATAGTTGTATTAGTATAATTGGATTTGATACGGATATTATTACCACTGTACATAACTCTAACGGAGTATATGTGTAAATATAGAAGTTACTTTTCCCGGGAACACCTGAATTAGTCTATTACAGGTTACTCTTCTCGGGAACACCTGAATGGGTCTATTACAGCTTACTCCTTTCCGGAACACCTGAATAGATCTATTACAGGTCACTATTCTCAGGA
This sequence comes from Madathamugadia hiepei, assembly GCA_013365335.1. NCBI lineage: Eukaryota > Metazoa > Nematoda > Chromadorea > Rhabditida > Onchocercidae > Madathamugadia > Madathamugadia hiepei. The sequence continues at coordinate 10,733 of JABVXS010001851.1, read as the reverse complement.
ACACCTGAATCGGTCTATTACAGCTAACTCCTTTCAGGAACACCTGAATAGATCTATTACAGGTCACTCTTCTCAGGAACGCCTGAATCGGTCTGTTACAGGTTACTCTTCTCGGGAACACCTGAATGGGTCTATTACAGCTAACTCCTTTCAGGAACACCTGAATAGATCTATTACAGGTCACTCTTCTCAGGAACGCCTGAATCGGTCTGTTACAGATTACTCCTCTCAGGAACACCTGAATCGGTCTGTTACAGGTTACTCTTCTCGGGAACACCTGAATCGGTCTATTAGAATTGAAAGAAACAAACAATTGCAACAAATATATCGGCCAAATAATAATTTTTGCAAGCAAATCGAACAAATATTTGTTCAATCATCAACAATAAAGCTTTCAATTTTTTAAATTTGTTAGCAATTGTTTTAAACTTAATTAATGGAAATTAAATTAAATTAAACCAAAGGAAAGATTGAAATGAAATGAAAAATTGAAATGGAAAATGAAGCTAAATGAAATAAATGAAGCTGAATGAAAATTTGAAATGAAAAGAAATGCAGTGCAATGAAAAACTGAAATGTACATCAAATGTAAAATGGAAAGAAATAAAATGAAATATTACAAGTGAAAATAATCAAAATCGGAATTGAAATTTAATGAATGAAAGGATGAATGATCCTCACATTCATAGCCAAATGTATAATATTCGATGCTCTGTAATGGCACTATCAAGCAGCATGCATCCAACAATAATAGCATTATATTTTGGCCAATAAAAAATAGCCAACAAAATATGCTGAAAATTATCAACAAATAATTGAATTAATCAAAAATACAAATATTCACGTAAATTTAGATCAAAGGTCGAAAATACTTTAATAAAACTTTAATGAATTATAACATTAATGAATTGAGCAACAATTTCATTTTTGCTTCTCTTTATAAAAAAAATGAAAAAAAAAAGGAAAATAATAAATTTTAAAGTATAATTAAACGAATATTACATGAACCAATGTTCTCATATTAATAGTCAAATTTTTATTTATTTTTTTTTAATGAATAAAAAGTTTGGATATGAAGGCTTAAATTAATTGGTAAATTTTTCATTTTTGTGAAATTAAAATTTTGGACGAAAAAAAAATTATATTTAAAAATAAATTGTTAATGAATTTTGGAGAAAATTTTCTAAATTTGTAATTGTTAAGAATAAAAATTAGTAATATTAATAATAATAATGAATAATTACCTGTAGCTGCATACATTTCTCACTGAAACCATCACTGTATAACGTCTGTAAAACAATACCGCAGCCAAACGATCCAAGCAAACCGCACTAATATGTCTAATTTTGAAAAAAATCAAAATTAAAAATTTAATTCTTTTTTAGTAAAACTTTTTTTTTTTGTATTAAACCAATTATATAAGCATTTTATTTAGAAAAAAAACAAAACAAAAACATAATGATTATTTTGCATGTGCAAAGGTTATTTTGAAAATGTTTAATTTAAATTTTAACTAATGATTGTTATTTAAAATGATTAATTAACTAAAATTAAACTGATCACGCTAGGCAATCATCTATAATTGATTCATAATTTTAAACTTTTAAAAAAACAAAACTTCGTAATGAATGAAATTAATGAACTATTTTACAGGGAAATATCTATGAGAAAATAAACATTCTGCTAACTTTTAAAGTAAAAAAATTTTTTTTTGAGATTAGCAGCAATAATATCTTAATTAGGAGAAATTACTAGAAATTAAATTCGAAAAAAAATTACTTTTTTAATAAAAAAAGCTTCACGATTAATTTCATAAATCAAATGAAATTTTGCTAATTAAATTTTACTACCAATAAAGCATATTTGGTCAAACTTCCACAAAAATTAGCCTTTCGGTAACAGAAAAAAAAAACGATAAATTTTAAAAAGCTATAAAATTAATTATGATTGGTGGATTGATGAAAACTTAAAATTGTATGAATAAGTAAATGTAATCCATTAATTAATTTCCCAAGTTATGTTTAAAAAAAAAAAAAGTACAAAACATTTCCTAACATATCATTTATTTTATATTTAATTATTATCTTCATTAGCAATTATTATTCCTCCATTCATTTCATTTTAGCTCTTCGCTAAAATGAAAAATAAAAACAAAAAAAAAAGTTTGAATAAAGTTGTTTGTTTGTTTTCTTCAATAAATTCGTATTCTTTTCTTTTTTTTTTGTTTAAAACTTTCAAATTTTACATAAGTTTTGTTTTTGTTATTGAAATTAAAAAACAAAAAACAAAAATGCATTTACGTGAGTGTTATTGCCCATGCAATCCAATCCATAGCATTGAATATTTTCATCCACAATAATGATAAATGTTGTTGCTTGAGGAGCATTGGTGGATAAAGGTATGATATTGCAACGATTCCATGGATAAGATCGGCAAATGCTAAGCTAAGCAATAAATTGAAACTGAAAAAAAAAAGTTCCAAAAAAAAAAACGAACAAACAAATTAAATTTGTCAATTATATAAATTTGAAAGAAAAACAAAAAGTGTTGATGGGTTTACTAATTTTGACGAAAACAAAAAAAAATAATTTTTTTCGTTTTCCATTTTTTTTTTTGCTAAATGTGGGAAAAAAATGTAAAATAAAATTCATTTGAAATTGAAATTTGAAGGAAAAAATAAAGAGGAAAAAAGAAGGAAGCAAAGGTTTTGTGGATCAATAATAGTTCGTTCATAATTCTATCATAATTAAAATACAGCAATTATTTATTTCATAATTATAGAATTAAAACGATTATAAATTATTACTGTACACTGGTCAGACAGTATGACAAAGCAAAAAAAAAAAAGTTTTACAATGAAAATTGTGAAATCTTTAATAATTGAGTTAATTAATTTTTTTCCCCCTATTTCACTACTAATAATAGCATACACTTACTTACCTTGCTCTGCTTAAATGATTAAATTTTACCAAAATTATAATCAATGCTAAATTACCAAATAGGGCCGCAAAATCAATCAATTCCAATATGATAAATAGTGATAGACCGAATCCCGATGCTCTGATAATATAACAATGGAAGTATTTCGCAAAAGTTTAAATGAAAAAAAAATTTTTTTATTACCAATTTAAAGAAAAAAAAATTTTCTAGTATTAAAAACAAGATTGAATTTTTATTTTTTTATTTTTGAAATTACAATTGATTGAGATAAGTGCTGCAAGCGTATTTCAAAACTCCTAAGCCATAATTTTTTCTAAAAAAAAAACCTCAAATTTATCATTTGAATTGAATTGAATTGGATGTTCAATTCAAATGAAATTTTTTGGATTTTAAGCAAATCATAACTTTTTCTTTACAATTTGTCGGAAAAGTTTCAATGATTCAAATTGAAATGAACAAAAAATTGATGACTTACGCCAATGTCGTTTGATCGTCATTCATTGCATTATTCTGACAATCATCGAAGCTAACAGTTAGCTCGACAGAAACAACAACAACAACAATCACAATGTGATTAGCTCAAATTGAAATGTTTCCGGTATTGAAGTGAGAATGGAAGAAAAATTATGGAACAGATAATTCTAACTGAAATTTGAAATGATAATTGATGAATAGAAGCATTAGCAAAATCTTGGGATAAAATTATATGTAATGATTTTTTTGTTTTGGTTAAACCAAAAAATAAAACAAAAAATAACTAATTTAAACAGAATGAAATGTGTCATGAAGTTTTGAAGGAAACGAAAACAATGGATTAATTGTGAACAGAATGAAAAATATATCATCGAAATTTTAAATGAAAGTAGAACAATGGATTAATTGTGAACGGAATGAAAAATATATCATCGAAATTTTAAATGAAAGTAGAATAATGGATCAATTTTTCATACTACATCCACACAAGGAAATTTTAAAATAAACAGCTCAAATGTATGTGTATCAATTGTGAAATTTTAGCCTCACATTTGTTTTGACAAAGAAGGTTTCCATTCTTAAAATAATCTCTTTCTGTCTTTTGCTCTCCATTCATATATTACTTTATTACTGCCTCCTAGTTCTTATCATCAAAATACCTCAAAAATTGAGAAATTAGTAGAGGAGAAAAGACAGACAAAGAGATAGAGAGAGAGAGCATGAGTGGATGAGTAAAAATGATTGCAAGAATGAAATGAAAATCCCGGATGTTAATTACTATGGCATAAAAACTGATATTCCTCCTCATTTATGGAGAGAACAAAATGTTAGCATATTTTTTCATTTCAAACGATTGAAATGGATAATTAGATTTGGCACGTATGAAGTGCATTGAAAACATTTGATTTTTCAATTCGAAATTCTCCAATATTCAAATCGTAAAATGACAAATAAATGATTAATGGGAAATTGAGTCAGAAAACGAAAAAAAAAGTAAAAATGCATTGCTAAAGGTTGATTGTGTGAAAATAGAAAAAAATAAGCTTATTCCTCAGAAAATAAATTAAAAATTTTCATGAAAAAACTAAAAATGTTTGAAGAAACAGACAGGAAAATGGCCGAAAAGTTTTACATCAATTAAATTTAACACTTTAGTAAATGCAGTTAACATAATTGATGATAATACAATATAATATCAGAATAGAAGTAAAATATTGAATGATTGTTACATTACACTTCTACCAAGCAATATATTTCTATTCTTAATTATTCTAATTTTAATCCATTTCAATTTTATTTTTGCTTTGTTTCCATTTCACTTTCTGCACTACAAGTGATCAAATTAATTGCCTATTCGTAGCACAAAGCTTGTTGAGGCTGTATTATAGACAAAAGGATATTCTTTTGCCCTCAAGAGATGAGCTTTTCAACCCACTCATAACTGTTTGCATGTACTACTGATGTTAAATTCCTTTGTCTGTGAATATGATTGTGTGTTGTGCATTATCGTCTTTACAGCTCATGATAGTCTTTGGTTGAGCATTCATGGTCTTTGAGCTCAGATGTTTCCTTATATGCAATTCGTTCATCTTTGTTCAACCACTACGGGGTCAATTGTTTGAACAATCTTCCATAACATTTCTAACCATTCAATACATACGGTTCATCGACGTGGTATCTTGTCTGTGATGCGGATAGTTTCGTACATTCTTCAATTGTAATAGCTTCAATTTCGTGATGATAACTTATTGATAACCACGTTCATTTTATTTATTAAGGTTTCCAAATTTGAGATTGAACTTGGTAAAAATCAGTCAATAAATTCATCAACTTCTACATTACCTTAAAGCCATTTTATTGCGGGTAATAAATTCACCACAGCTGTTAAAACTAATAGCGAGTTAATAATTGGGTGTGTTAGAAACTTAATGGAATTTGCAAGTGAAAGGAAAAGAAAATAATTTATGACTATTAATTATGGTAGTAAGTATAATTTATTTTACAGATCAAATTTTACATTCCATTAAAGCTATAAAATTAGACTTCAAAAAGAATAGTACAGAAAGGCTCAAGATTTTTTTTTTGTGTGAAAGATCGTTAAAAAAATTTACTGATGTTTTAAATAAGCTTGAAAGCCATTAGAAAATTTTTCGCTTATTATTTGACTATTCCATCACGTTTTAAAAAAATTTCTAGTTATAATGCAATCTTTAAAAAAAATTACAAATTTCTAATTTTTAGCTTTCACAAATAAGATTTAATTGAATTCAAAAACTTTTTTAATGTTTATAAATTAGATTAACATTTCAGGTGGAAAATATGTTGAATATAGAAAGTTTCTCCATCAGAATGAGCAAGTTGATCAAGCATTATTTGAGAGTTTTTTTTTTTTGGAAAACCATTAAAATATACATTATTTTGATTTTAAATTAAGTTTATAATTCGAGTAATTGTTTATGAGAATGAATGGACTGATGTAACGAAATCTGATAATAGAATGGCGTTGTATCAATTAGTTGATTTCTTTGAAAAATTCTATCAATTCAAATTTTGTTCAAAATTCACCACATTGTTTTTTCTATCATTAGAAATCATTAATGGAAAACATTTGAAGAATTTTCGATGAAATAGAAGTGATGAAATTGAAATCTACAAATGTCTATAATTTGATCAATTTATGCTGCTTAGGAATGTCCATCATTTTTTTTTGCTGTTAGCAATAATGATTTATATCTGGCTTAACTCAGAAAAGCAGCAGGAATATAGTTATTCAAAAAATGATGGAAAGGCTGGATGTAATTAAATTGGAAATTAAATGCATTATTCATCTTTTGTCCTCCTTCAATAAATCTTTCGGTTAGCTGAAAGGTCATTTTTCAAGAAATAAGAATTGACTGAATTACATTAAATTAAAAATTGAACAAATTATTCATTTCTTGTTTTGCTCAAACAAATTACGCAGCAAAACGAATGATCACAGCAATGGTACCTAAATTATCAACATATCAATACACAGTTCTCCAATTTCAGGAGTGTTATCTTCGATTCCAGTTGTTGCCATTTGCTGCTTAATAGCTATCACAGCAAATCCTATCATTTTTAAAAATGAAAGAAAAAAAATCACATTCCAAAGTAATTGACAAAAAGGGTTGTTTTTTTAAACCACCATTTCATCAATTACTATTACAAAAATAATTTAGTCCTATTTGAGTCTGTCTCAGGAGGATATATTTCACGAATAATCCAATTAATTACTATTTCAAGAATAATCCAATTAATTACTATTTTAAGAATAATCTGATTAATTACTATTTCAAGAATAATCCAATTAATTATTATTTCAAGAACAACCTAATTAATTACTATTTCAAGAATGTGCTAATTCGATTTGAGTCTGTCTTTAAGACGTATTTAAAAATGCACTAAATCAATTGAATGTCCTGATTCTTTCTTCTCTTCAAACTCTCTCTCCCTCTCATCATTGAACTTACTTTTCAAGAATAATCCAATTAATTACTATTTCAAGAATACATTTTACTAATGAATCTAAATGGACTAGGTACACTTTAAAATAACCGTATAGGCAGCATGGAAAACAAATCATCATTCAAACAATTTTGATATATTTATATTTCAATTTGAAAACAAAAAGCTAAAATTTGCTGGAAGATTTGATCGAAAAAAAAAACTTTTTTTTTCAATAAACAATGACCAAACATTTTTATTATTATTTTTATACAAAAAAAAGACAAATTGAAAGGAAAAAATTTTTTACTCAAACATTTAGCAAAGTCGAAATAGTCAATGAAAAATAAAAGAAACTTTTCAAAAATTTCGAAACTTTTCAATGTTTTCACAAAAAAAAAATGTTTTGGAGAAAGAGAGACAGAAAGAGTGAAAGATAGAGAGAGAGAGAGAGAGAGTGAAAGATGAAAAGAAGAAGTGCGATAGAATAAGATGGAAAATGAGCATTTAAGAAACTTTCACACAATTTCAGCTCAATGATCGAGTTTTCCTAAATATCTTTGGTAACTTTCTGCATTGCTTACAAACAATTTGCTACATTCCTTTTTTTTTCTTCATTTATTTCCAGAAGTCCGGATGGAATTGAAAATTATTATTGAAAATTTCATCACACATTTCTGGAAGGAAAAAAAAAATAAAAAAATAATAATAATGATAATATTTTCATTCCTGTGAAATTTTAGAAGTGAGTGTTGATTTTTTCTTTTCGTTACTTTAAAAAAAAAAAAAGAAAAAAAAAAGAAAGAAAAAAAAAGGAATGAATGCGTTTCTTTCCTCCATTTGTCTTCAATAATAATAATTTATTTATTGGCATTAAGTCAAGTTAAATGAATGAAAGGCACGAAAATTTATTTTTGTTTAAAAAATTAATTACAATTTGTCAATAAAAAATTAGGAAATGAATAAAATGGTGTGAAATTAATTATAAGAAAGTAAAAGTTAGAAAAGCATTATTTAATTGATTAAAATTTACAATAAAACATTACATGTAATTTCGAAAATGTATTCAATTTCAATGTCAAAATTAATCAATTATTTAAGGTAGAAGTTAAACTTTCGCCTTCCTAATTTTTTGTACAATTTCGTTTCAATAAAATTTATGAAAATTTTTTAAAATTGCGCAAGTCAAATTTTAAACATTCAATTCAATTCAATTTGATTTTTTTTTTACTTCTAATTTATTTAAACAAAATTTGACACTTTTATTACTGTAATTGTTAATTAGAGCAATTTAATTGTCAAACCTCAAATGTTGCCAAATTTGAGCATTTCAAATTTCCATATTGAACTGAAAAAATTCACTATTATTTTCATAAATTTGACAGAAAAAAAAAATTTTTTTTTTTAACGATAAAAATTCAAAAATTATAAAATAACTGAATGAATGCCAAGAATGAATTTGAATTTAAGTTTTAAAGTTTCATGTTTAACTGATAATATTGCTTGTAAATTCAAAAAAGTTGGTAAAAAAATACAATTTTTTTTTTTGAACTTTTCATATTTTTTTGAAAATTTAACTTTGAAAAAATGAAATATGATTTTGATGAAAAGAATGAGCTTAAAATTTTAACAATTGTGAAATATTGTTAATTAAATAATTAAAATTAGTGATCAATATTGTTGTGAACTTATGTTATCAATGCGTCAATAACAGTTGTGAAAATTTTGTTTTTTATTTTTTTTAAAAAAATTCAACTTGTAGAAATTAACACTATAGCAAAAATTTGAAATAAGTTGAAGACAAAATTCAGAGAAAAAAAATTTTTTTTTGAAATTTTAATCTTACATCATTTATCAAATTCAAATGATTTTGAATTTAAGCTTTTTAATGCTTTTAACTTAAATTGGTTCTTTAATCAATTTATTCAATTCCTTAAAATAGAATGGACAGAAATGACGATGGAAGCAAAACAAAACAAAAAAAAAATTCAAATGCAAATTCTGATTATGTGAATGATAGTAGCAGTAGCAATGAGGGAAGAAATTTTTGCGACAGCATTTCAAATGGCTATTAAGAATCCCGCAATTTGAAAAATTGAAATGTTTTTTTCAAATATATTCACCTCACTGATTGCATTAGTTAATAATGCCATCATAAGGCACACCGTGTTAATTATTTCTCGTTTTGAATTAAACATTGGAAATTAATTGAAAGTGGTAAAAATTGATGAAAAAAGAAAGGAAGAAAAAAAAGCTTAGGATAGCAAACAATGTTTGTATTGTGTAAGCTTGCATAGTGTAAGCTTGCATGATGTAAGCTTGCATAGTGTAAGCTTGCATAGTGTAAGCTTGCATGATGTAAGCTTTGCATGATGTAAGCTTTGCATAGTGTAAGCTTGATGAGTGCTAGAATTATGCGGAATATTTGGGAATGCTTTCTGTAGTGAAATCAATGATGCATTTTGTTTGAATTATCCGGAATTTCGCAAAATTTCTGTCAGAGTTTTTTTTTTTTTTTGCAATTATGTGGAAATGGAATGAAAAATTAACTTGGTCGAAATGTTTAGTAGGTTACAGGTGGTCTGAAAAAAAAAATTTTTAAAACTTTTTCACAACAGATAAGTAAACAAAAAAGCTCCTATCAAGAAAAAGTCAAAAATGCTTGTTAGCAACGGATAAGTGAAAAAATAAATAAATGCTTAAGCTACGAATTAGTAAAAAAAAATAAATGCTCCGATAAAGGGTAATTCAAGAATGTTTCCGCTACGGATGAGTGAAAAAAAAAAAAACGTTTCGATAAAGGGCAACTCAAAAATGCTTCCGCTACGAATGAGTGAAAAATGCTTCCGCTACGAATGAGTGAAAAATGCTGCCGCTACGAATGAGTGAAAAATGCTTCCGCTACGGATGAGTGAAAAATGCTTCCGCAATTGATAATTTATTTCTGACGATTTTAAAAATAAGTTATTTAATTTTATTTTATTTCTTGAAAATTCTTCGCAATCATTGTATTTTTAACTTTTAAAATTTCCTTTTTTTTCCTAAAAAAAAAACCAAACTATCTTTTCAATCCTATTTTCTTAAAATCTATTTCCGTTATAATTTCCACGTTTTTTCCCTTTTTTGTTCTGAATTTCAAAAAAAAAAAAAGATAAAAGGGATTGTAAAGCGGAAATTATTGAGCATGTTGAGGAAATATTTAATTGCAATTTTTTTTAAATTTTTTCTTTAAATTTTCATATTTCCTTGGAAATTACTCCTTCCTTCAGCTTTTTCCTTTCGTTTTTCAATTTCAAAAATTCATAAAAGAAAAAGGGAGAAATTGAAATGATGAAAGATTAAAACTGAAATATGAATCATACAAGAAAGGAAAGAATCCATCAAGTCAGGATAAAAGAAAATAATCGATCCAAGTTTAATTTAAATAAAAACGTCAAATCTGAATTAATTTTTTTTTCGCCAAAGTAATCAATTATTGAAATAAATTAGATGAGAAATAAAAATTTAAAAAAAAAGAAGAAATGAAATAAATGATCGAAAAAAACTAGATGAAGGAGAAATAAAGATAATTTAGTAAATTGAAATAATGTCATTAACTTGCACACTTTGGATCAGCAAAAATTTTAATGAAAATAAAAACCAATTAATCTTTAGTCTCTTTTTATTTTTGAAAAAATGAAATATTTGGTATAGAATCCTCTTCTTCTTCTGTTAGCGTTTGTCCCACTGAGATGCCGGGTCTGCTAGAAATTTGGTTCGATGATTATCGAAGAAAAAATAATGCGATTGCAAGTGTGCACAAATTCAATTGAAGCGACAAACGACAAATGGATAGATTATATCCAAAAATCTCG
>JABVXS010001850.1:0-11487 GCA_013365335.1 Madathamugadia hiepei | reverse complement strand
ATCTCTCGACATGCGGATTACCCACTGCGCTATGGGTAACCGCACATGATTAACAGTAAAAATATCAAAATAAACAGTACGAGTTTCATTTTTATCATTATAATTTATTACGGTAATTAGAAATGACCAGTAGTAATTGACAATGATTGATCGCAAAGATTATATTCTTAGGATGGTAAATGTATCAATGCGTCACATCAACGTAGCAAACCATTGTTTTGCTGTCAGTGATATTATTGAAATGAAAAAAAAAATCGTTGTATCATTTAAGGTAATAGAGGAGCCGTTCTTATATGCGGTGGAATTGATATTGGGCGATCGTTGCACAACCAATATGCAAACAATTTATAAGGCAGTGGTCACATTAATGATAACAGAGATGGAAAAAAGCTGCGAAATTGAACAAACGAGACTTAAAGCGTTAAAGTAGTATTAATTTAACAATAAAATGTTTGTTTATTAGCAACAGAATAATTTCTTTTCATTTGATCAGTTTATTGTAAAGTTAAACAGTTATAAACATTAAAAATAGTAAAGGAAACTAATTGTCCTACAATGGAAATTTTCAAAAATTTTTTTTAAAATATCAGAAATTTTACGGTGAAAAATTTTATTTCTGATCTGACCGAGTTCTTTTTTCAAAAGGTAAACAAAAATATTCAAACAAAGAAAGATAATAATAGCTGGGAAGAAGTAAGAAATGAAAAAAAAAAAATTCACAGCAATGTTAATAATTTATATTTGTAATTGAAATGAATATCGTGATCTCAGCAAAATTATAATTGTAATTCTTATTGCATCAAGAATTTCAAGTTCATCATTTTTTGCCGCATTTACTTTCAGTTTGTTTTTTTCTTCTGACTTTTTTTTATTGATTTTTGTAAAATCAATTATACGTTTTGTTTGTTTTGCTTCTTCAATTATGCATTTTGTTTGTTTTTCTTTTTTTTTTTTGTTTTTGCTCAAATTTTTTGCAAATTGTCTTCGAGTAAAAGATCAAAATATTTCGATGTTTTTCCGAATTCTAATCGAAATTTTTAATCTCGAAATGGAATAATTAGAATTTCTCAATCTCCGATTTTCACTTATTGATTAAAATAATTAGTTAAGCAAAGTGAATGAAAAATTAGCTTTTGACAGTGAAGCTTCATTGTTGTCAATTTTAGTACTGGTGACTTTTCATTATTAAAAGGCGTATGTTTTGAAATCGGCAAAGTCATTTGATGCCTTTTTCTTTTCCATAAACTTCGAAATTTTATCGAAAAAATATGAATCAAAGATTTTGAATGCAGTGACAGTAATGCTGAGCATGTAAGTGTCACATGAAAAGCTAATATAGCAAGTAGCATACTTACCGACTGCAATGTCAGTGGTTAAAGACTGCAATTTTGTTCGAAAGTTTTACGTGAAGGTCAAATGCTTAGAAAACATTGTATATGTTTACAGTCTGTTTAATCTACTGAAAAAAAAATTTAACTTCGAGAAAATCATATTTGAAAGAGCATATTATTTGATTTTACATTTCTCAGTAATGTGATGGAATAATTCAGTAAATCTTCTTCTTCTTCGTAGCGTTTGTCCCACGTGGTTCTAGGGTCTCCGCTATTGTGGAGCGTCGTCTACACGTCACAGTTCTGTGCTTTGTTCATAAGCCAAAAACCATATTTGCCAGACCGATCCGTCGCTAAGGTCTCTCGTATACCAGGTATTCGCCATATACTAGGTATTGTCCCCGTGTCATCTATAGAGTACGCCCTCGCATTCATGCGACTGCGATTATATTTGCCAGGCCGATCCGTCGCTATGGTCTCTCGTTGGGGAACCGACCACTCACGATTGAGATAAATTGTCGGAATGCTTCAGTAAATAAGTCAGGTAAATCCTTAATCCTTAACCCTTAATATCTATGTGTTTTGAAATTGATTGCAAGCACTTTTCCATAATAGAATATTTTGGAATGTGCCTGAATTGAACGATTAAAAAAATATTTTTCTGAAAAGGTAATTTGATTTTTAATTCTATTAAAAATTTATAATTATAGTTGCGAAAAAATGAGCAAAACTTTGATGATTTTGACTATGAAAGACGAAATCAAGCATTTCAAAATTATTCTGAAATGTTTGATTTCTGCTTTGAAAACTTATAATTTAGAATTTTAATTTTTTTGTTTGATGAATAAAAAGAAGTTTTGTGTGTGTGTTTTTGAAATGGTTAAAAATGATTTAATTGCTTTTTCTGATTTCTCGAAGCAGAAAAAGTAGAGAATTGAAATTATTTAGAATTGAAATTGACTAGAGAATTGAAATTATTTAGAATTGAAATTGACTATGTTAAATTATTTGAAAGATGAGGTAAGAAAAATGGTGAATTATTTGCATAGTGGTTTAATCTATGCTAATTAAAATTTGCCATTCATCTTTAGAAAATATCAAACAAACTTTCAACATATCGTAATTTATTGGATTTCTTTTTTCACAGCAATATTTAACTTATCATGTAGGAAGAGCGAAATGTTGGGAATGAATATTATCATTATTACATTAAGTTAAAATATGCATAAATAATTTGATAATTTGAAATCAATGATTTAGAAATTTGTTTTCAATAGCCCTTTTCTTGCACTAACAATTTTTGGAAGTTAAAATCCTTCCAAAAAACATAATTTGATTTCCATTATTATTTTTGGTACCTGCATTAGTACAAAGACATCTTAGCTAATATCTCTCTTGAAGTAATCTACGTGCATTTCAATTATTTCACATAGTTGTAAATCTTTAACAAAAGTCTGCCCAATTTAACTGGAAAAAATGAAGAAAAAAAAACTAAAATTTCAACTAAATTTTTTTTTCTAGGCTTTTCCTTCCTTTCAAAACTTATGCTATCCTTTTCAGCACCTTTTTTGCACTTACATTTTTTAAAACGAACAAAAGAAGAAGGAAAAAAAACACAATTTGTGATTGTACCGAATTTGAAATTTGATTTCAAGCTAAAATGATCATAAAGGAGGGAAAAATTCTTGGAGTTATTGGCAGCATTAGTGAAAAGGCAGTAATAATTCTAAATATATTTATACATTCATAAAACATTTGCGTTGTTCTGATGGTATTTGTTTGCTTTGTGTGTGAAGATTCCTCAAATAGAAACAGGTAATTTATTCTCAACCAAATCATACAGGTAATTTATTCTCAACCAAATCATACAGGTAATTTATTCTCAACCAAATCATACAGGTAATTTATTCTCAACAAAGTCATGCAGGTAGTTTATTCTCAACCAAATCATACAGGTAATTTATTCTCAACAAAGTCATGCAGTTAGTTTATTCTCAACAAAGTCATGCAGGTAGTTTATTCTCAACAAAGTCATGCAGGTAGTTTATTCTCAACAAAGTCATGCAGGTAGTTTATTCTCAAAAAAGTCATGCAGGTAGTTTATTCTCAACCAAATCATGCAGATGATGATGATGATAAAGATGTGATGGATGTTAGAGATTCAAAACTATTTGAAATGAAACTTTTTTGAACTGTATTTTGGAATCAAAGTATTAGCCACCCAAATTATACATATTGCCATTAATGACTAATTAAATAATTAATTACGCCAATAAACATAATTATGTGGACGCTAAAGCAGTGTAATTAATTAAAATTAAAAAAAAGGAACGAAAAGATAAGAAGAGGACATTGCAAAATAAAAATAATACAAAAACTGAAATTATTCATGATTTCTTCAATTTTTTATTGTTTTTGATTCATTCTTACTTTTTAGCTTACATTTTTAATTTTTCTTTTTCTTTTTTAATTTTTCAATTTTTCAAAACATTTCAAAATGTGAAAGAAAGGAGCAATGTGAGGAAGATGAAGTAGCACAAGCAGAACTTCATCATAACAAAAAGATCCCAAAATAGTGTCTCAAGAGAAGAGCAAAAAAAAAAAAATTTTTTTTTGAAAAACTGCATTTTTGGTGCTAAATTGTCTACCAAATTCGTCATGTATCCCAAAATTGGAAAAAATTTCCATAGCAAAAGGGCGAATGAAAAATTCAGAACTTCCAATTGCACTGCAATTTTCCTAACGATAAGTAACAGTTTAACATTATCAAATCTTCCACACCGTTCGACAAATCGCAGTTTGGAAAATTTAAATTTTAAAGCAATTAATTTATTATCCTCACATAACAACAAAAACAAAAAGCAAAAGAAAAAATATAAGTTAAAACAAAGCGACAAAATGTTGGAAAAAATTTCGCAGCTCAGCTAATAATTGGCTAAGGACTTCGGAAAAATAAGCTGCCTGAAGGGTGTGAGCAAAGATCAAGGGTAGAGGGTTGAAATTTGGATAGCAATATTATTGAGCACCTGAAAGATACAGCATATGTAGACCTGGTAAAGGAACAAGTTTATTTTTAAAGCAACAATTTCAATTTTCTCAGCGCTCAAACTTTTTGGTATTAACGATGATTTAGTGATTTTGTGAAATATTTGGAAAAAGTTCAAAATTTTCAAAAAAAAAAAAAGTTCAAAATATGAAATATTTAAAAGAATTGCTGATTTAATTGCAAAATACCAAATGGTATAGGCTTTGTTTTCTTTCTTAAAGATAATGAAGAAGTAATTAAAATTATTTCCTTTACATTGAATAAGCATTTAAGCCTTTTTTTTGTCTTTTTTCGCAATGAATTTCAAATTTTACTTGACTAAAATGAATTAAATGACATTGACAAAAGTGCTTATTGTTGTTTTCGAAACAATGGGACAGAAAATTGATACAAAAAATGGATAAAATTTCAATTTTACCTCGAAATGAGCATAAAATTTGCATTTCAATTTTTTTCTTTTATCTTTTTTTTTTCACTTTGTAATTATTTATTCTTTGAATTGTTTTGATAAAAAATTTGCAAAAAAGCCATCCGTATTTAACTACCATTTCAGGTTTATATATGTACTTTCCTTTTTTTTTTCTTTTTCTTTCAAATTATAATATGACATTTTTGTAGATTTTGTATAATTTTCTTAAATCAATTGATATCATTTTCCGTTATGTTCCAATCATACTGCAAATCTTCCGGTATATTTTTTGGTAGCAATTTCTGCAAAAAAAAAGATAGGAAATTTTCATTTGTATTTTCATTTTCATTTCAAATCATTACATCATGAAAAGCAGGTAGTTGTTTAAGGCTGGTAGTTTATACAAATTTTCGTGCCAAATATGTTTAAACATGAATTTTTAGTTCAACTTAATGCTACCACGAAGAGCGCTATCAGGATGGATTGGCTAATGACCAAAGTGGCTTCCATTTCAATTAACTGAATCAACAATTTTTAAAAAATTCAATTTGAATTCTTAAAAAGTTATTGAAGTGCGTTTGCGACAACTCACATTAAATTCTCCTATAAGAAGCTCGTAATCAGGTATTTGATGATATTGCAACTGTGACAAATGGTTCATAATTGTTTTCATTTCCATCGGTACTATTCTTAATTAAGCAATTTATTGAAAAATTAATTAAAATTGGAGGTAATATGCATTTTTTGAAAAAATTTTTGATCAACAGGAGGATAATCTAGATTGTTGTAATTTTGTTAGTAAAATGATCACTGAGTTTACGTGAGAATTTCGTTCAATTAAATTTCAATTTTTTTATTTATTTTTTTTGACTATCAGATTTCTTCCTTTCTTTTATCAATATTTTCAACTTCAAAACTTTTTGAAAATTTTTGTCAACAGATATTGCAAAATGCAAAATGAGAAAGATAGTGAACCCTAATTACGATTAGAATTGATCGGAATTTATTGTTCGATAAAAACAGAATATTGCTCTTAAAATTTTAAAACTTTTGTTTCATTTGACATCCAAACTTTCTTCCATAAATAATGTTTGGAGAAAGTTAAAAAAAAAATTATTTTTAAAAAAGGAATTTCCAACCTTCCAAATTCATCAAAAGTAACATTTTTTTTATATTTTGCAATTTCATCCGGTTCCACCAATGCATTCCATGGCAGTGAACCTTGGATAAGTTCCACCAATGAATAAAACAAACCCCAGAAGTCATCAACAGGACCCTGAAATTTAAAATATAATACACAAAGTACATCAACAATCGGTTCCGCAATCTGAAATTCCTGGAAGTATGGAAGAGACAGACATTTCCGAACAAAACCATCACTTTCAGATGATTCAACTATTAGTGCTGGAAAATTTTTAATTAAAAAAGAAATGAAAGGTTATAAAGAACAAACTGAATAATGTTCAATGCAAAAGCTTTTTGAAGTTTCATAATGTATTTATTTATTTTTTTCAAATATCTTGCAAAAAAATATCTTTCTGTTTCGTGAATTATTTAAATTATTTAAACAAATATCTTTCTGTCTCGTGAATTATTTAAATTATTTGTTATAAGCATTAAGCGAAATGACCTGATCTCGTCTTTCGTGAACCGTAACGGACACGTAACGCATGGTTCCACGGAAACCAGCGTAATATCGCTCCTTCCGCACCATGCCATCATCGAAGCGATACTGTCGAGCCATACCAAAATCGATTATAAAAATTGTTCGTTTGTTCGAATGCAATCCAATGCAAATGTTCGACGGTTTCACATCTCTAAAAGAAATTTCAAAATTTCTCACTTTCAAATAATATGGTTTTGATGTAAACCGCTGAATCTTAATGGCATGAAACAGAAGAACGTTTTTTTGCTTCCTGCCAGGTGAGATTACCTTGAAAAATTAATCAGTTGGATCATTTCTCAATCAGTTAGATCATTTCTCAATCAGTTGGATCATTTCAATCAGTTAGATCATTTCTCAATCAGTTAGATCATTTCTCAATGAGTTGGATCATTTCTCAATCAACTGGATCATTTCTCAATGAGTTGGATCATTTCTCAATCAGTTAGATCATTTCTCAATCAATTGGATCATTTCTCAATCAATTGGATCATTTCTCAATCAATTGGATCATTTCTCAATGAGTTGGATCATTTCTCAATCAATTGGATCATTTCTCAATGAGTTGGATCATTTCTCAATCAATTGGATCATTTCTCAATGAGTTGGATTATTTCTAGCAAAAAAATTTTGTCATTTTGCTTGCATAGCAAAATGAGCAATCTGTCAAACCGACCGATGTATATATCCAATGTCATGGACAGCTTTCAAAGCTTTCACCGATTGCAATGCAACATTTGAAACTGTGGGAAGGCTTAAGCGTCGCTTCGGTTGATGCTTCCTTATTTCACTCAAATTTCTCCCAAGCATTTCCATAACGATGAAATTGTAACCATCAAAATTACCACTGCCATACTACAATGATAATAATTTCACAAAAAGAACAAAATCTTACAAATATTTCGGATTAAAAGAAAAAGTAAAATAAAAAAAATCAAAAATCAATGATTGATTTTTGATTAATGCTTAAGTAGGAGAAGAAAGTGAAAACAAAAAGTAATTTGGCATTAAAATTTGGCATTAGAAAAGTAAATGAAATTATCACATTCTTTTAAGTGAATGGCGAGAAATACTGTTTAATTCCAAATTAGTACGTCACGTAATTAAGTAAATTATGCTTAAGTAAAAATCGAGCACATCATGTACCAACCGAAAAAGTCACTTCATCAAGATGGCATCCGTTGCAGAAGAGAAATTTGACCCCAGTCCTTGACCTCAACTCCCTTACAACATATATTTGACTCACCAAAGCTTCCTTGAAACATGATACTTGACTTCAACCCTACTAACTTCTACCTCTGTATCATTCCGTTCACATTACATTTGCCCAACCAAGGAATTAGCAATGTTAAACAATGAAAAATTGTAAAATAACAAGATTCTACCACAATAACTTTGCACAGGAAAATGAGAAAATTGCAATAAGGAAAGATTAAAAGCCCAATTTTCCAAGAAAAACAAAGAAAAAATTAAAAAATTTACAAATTGCGGTATATGGGGTGTTCCTCGAAGTTTCACCATAACCTTCTGTTCAAGTATCATTCGACCCGGTTCATGATTTTCCGGTTCAATTTTTATTGCTAACACGGACTTGGTACGCTAAAAGCATGACCATCACTGACCACCATATAGTATGGTAGCAAATAAAAATGACATCTTGTTTCATTGAACAATTTCAATATATTTCATGGACTTTTTACAAAAACATCCGGATCATCACGAACAGGCATAAAAACAAAATTACAATAATTTTCACTGTTCCAAACTTTTGATAAAATTCCTAAATTCACTGCTGAACGCATGGATTACAACCAACGATAGGACTTACTTCATCGACTACACGATAAATTTGACCAAAGCCACCACCACCAATCATTTCTTCAATTCGAAATTTGCAATCAATCATTTCATCCTTTTTGAAATACTGCGGAGCATGCCGGCCATGTGGTTGATTTCGTTTTGCATACTTTGAATGAGCTTTGTCCTGATTTATTTACAATTAACAAAGTTAGATTAAATTTTTTCTCAGTTCAACAATATTTCCGAAAAGATCGTTGAACAGTGAAGCGAGAAAATGAAAACAATACGGAAATCAAAATTTGGAGTTTGATCGATTTGTCTAAGAATGATTTCCATCTATCCATTTTGTCATTCGTCATCCCTATCAAACCCTTTTTCCAATTCAATACTTCATCAATTTCTCCCGCTATTCAAATCCCGGAAGAACCCATTTTTCTCTTTTCTTCCAGATAAATCTATATGCATTCCACCTGGATCATCCTTTCTCCGCCTACCTCTGATTACGATAAACCCCCTTCACTCTACTCCCTTAATTAATTAAATCAATTGTTTGCAGTATTCCTCATTGAATAATTAATACATCCCACACCTAAATGCAACCTGAAACGTGCACTGATGGTGATTTGAACTATTTTCCCAAAATACTTGAACAATAACTTCTGATCAATGTTAAATTGCAAACCGAAAATTTACCGCTTCTTCATTTGGAATCACCTGGACATCACCCATACCGTCGTTTTTATTTATTTTCACACTACTTATCTCACTTGCTGACTTTATTTCCCGAATAAGCAGCCAAATATGTATTATTAAAATGTATGCTAAAACAATTCTGCAGTTATTGATCGCTGATCAAAGACAAAATTTTCAGCAATAAGATTACTTAAAATTAAATTTATCCTTTTAAATAATTCATAAAATAACATTTCAAAATAAATGCACAACATTTTTCATTTAATTTATCATAAATTTCAACATTCAACCCACCTTTAAAGCTATAATAATCTAAGGTGTAACTATGGTAGTCCTTTTGCTAGTCTTCAGGATACTCTCTCTCTCTCTCTCTCTCTCTAACAGATAGTTTGCAATCCAATAATGATACTATGACAAGTTTTCCTTCCAACTTAGTTGTCATCTAAGGTTGGTAGTTTGGAAAGTTTTGGGCCATTTTAATATCTTTCAGCTGCTATCACAGACCGTTTCAAATGTTGGGCACACCATATAAATAAAATGTCTGGCGATTTGCACTTACAGTTTATATATATTCAAATAGTGGCAAAATATATGAATGAATAAATTTCAAATTTTAGCCAATATGTCTCGAAGAAATTGCACAAATATTTTGCATTCAAAGTGGAGGAAAGAAATATGTAAATTCGAAGCAAATTTTTTTTTAATTTTAGGATAAAGTACCATGGAAATGAGGATGATATCACGTAGAAATGTTGAAGAAATAGCTTATCAGTGGTTATTTCCATCGTCATATTAGCTATTAGCGATGAAATGCACATGAAATGGACCAGCCATTACGAACTTCAAATGTTAGCTGTCATAACAGATGTCTTATTAATTGTTATGTCAGTTATATTTAATTATTTCAATAATATTTTTTATTAGATGTCAATTATATGTAATCGTTTAAACGTCACATTAGCGATGAAATAACGGTTCCGGAACAAAATGCATTTGTGACAAAATTTAAATATTCCTTGAATTTTTATTCAACGGTTCAGTAAACAATCAAGCTATTTACTGTGTTCGTTTTTTTTCATTTATTATTTTGAGAATCTATTAATCAAAAAATTTGATGGAAAACTTGCCAAATCAATTACTAAAAAAAGAAAATAATATTAATAATAATAATAATAATCCGAAAGACCCAATAGCCATTTAATGACAAAAAATCAAAACAAACAGCGACAAAATTTTGGAAAAAAAAAGTGTTTCAACAATCAGACAACAATATTTTCGTCTTCTCAATAGCAAGTTCATCATTTCTTCAATTTGATTAATATTTACCAAAGCAAATGCATAATTTTACCAAGATATCTCAAGGACAATAAGAAATGAATTACTGGCGCGAAAAACTTTTTTTAAGCAACAGCGTTAATGCGATATTAATAAAGGTCCTTTGAACTAGAGCAGTATTTCCCAACCTTGTTGAACGTACCGAACTCCACCAATTTTCATATGCGCATTCACCGAACCCCTCTTTTCAAAATCACGATAATTCGGGTGTGTCTTCAGTGTTCCCTCCAGCCACGAAGTCTGTATGAAGCACCAAAGTAGCACATTTTTAAAAAGACAGAGATGGATATTATGAACCACCACAGCACATTTTTAAAATCTCAGCGCGCCAAAAGCGCTCCCTACGCTCTGGACCTCCTCGGAGAGGCTCTGCCGAACCCCTGACACTTCCTCCCCTAGGGTTTGATCGAACCGAGGTTGGGAACCAGTGGACTAGAGACAGGTAAATAAATGAAACAAATGAAAGAAAAGGCGCAAAAAGAACTTGGACAAAGGAGAGGAGCGTCATCGTCGACTGCCCACAGTAGCACCGACCTGAGCGGATATAACAACGAGAAGCAATGACCTCTTGCGGATCGTACGGTTTATAAACCTGCTTCTCAAAACTTACAAAGCTTAACTACGAATTAGACTGAAACACTTGCTGGGTTAGTTGCCATGAAGCACCGATTAAATGTTCGAGTTCGTTACAACAGAAACTATTATCTTGACTTTCTCCACAATTACCCTTATTTCTAGTTAAAACAAACATTCGTACTGTTGGCAAAAGTTGGATGAAATGAAATCTGAATTATTGCACGGAAGTAAAACACGGCAATGTCCCCCTGAAACATTCGAGCAAATTTGTATCACTTCAATGCATCGTGACAATGAATATCGAAAAAAAATGGTCAAAAATAGGTTTTGGTAGGTCGATTTAATTTGATGTTGACTAAAAGTTCAAATATGTGAAATGTAAACGCCTAGAGTTTCACTAATTGTTTACTTCTTGTTTCTGTTGATTCTTTTTTATTTTATTCATTTTTTGTTTACTTTTTTATTTTATTTATTTTTTATTTACTTTTTTATTTTATTTATTTTTTGTTTATTTATTTTTGTCTTAAACGTAAAATTGTTTCTTTATCGCGTTAAATAAAGGTTTAATTACCCAAGTTTGAGGTTATCTGTCCAAGCACAATACAATTCGTTCTACCCAAGTTTGAGGCTACTC
>JABVXS010001849.1:0-11492 GCA_013365335.1 Madathamugadia hiepei | reverse complement strand
GCTTCTGTAAGTCATGGGTTATGGCATCCATGGCTAGGATGAAGAGTAAGGGAGACAGTGCTGAACCTTGATGTACTCCGTTATTTATCGGGAATTCCTCGGATTTCCCGAATGTTGATATTGCCCTACTTACTGGTTTTTCGTAGAGTAGTTGTACCCATCGAATGATTTCTTCTGGGACACTATGTAAGCGTAATGCATGCCAGATAAGTCGGCGTGGGAGTTTGTCGAAGGCTTTTTCGAGGTCGAGCAATGCTACGTGGATTGGCTTCTGCTTTTCACGATGCTTTTCTAGTAACAGTCGGACTGCGTGTATAGGATCAGTAGTTCCACACTTCTTGACAAATCCTGCTTGATTGACACTGATTTCTACAATATTTCTTATGCGACGATCAAGTATCCCTTTGTCATTCTCAATTTGGAAATTCGTGAAATAACCGCTGTAACAGAGGTCAAAAATTTTCTGTTACCTGTTCTCACGCAACACCATATCATACCGCTACCACTCGAAGCTAATTGGTATTGTGCATACATACAGTAAATTATAAGGGATGGAAGAATGTGATTAAAGTGATCATACCTTACCCATTCGCTCATTCTACCTGCTCATGCTATCTTGAACAATGATCTCTCACTTCAGGTAAGTTATTGTAGTAGGGTATCCCTTAAACACTCATTCTGTTGGAAACTTCTGCTGCTGCTGCTGCTGCTGCTGCTGCTGCTGCTATTGCTGCTGCTACTGCTGCTGCTGCAGTTGTAGCACGGCATGAAGCATTTTTATTTGCACTCAAACAATTTTTGCCACATCCTTGTGCACCATGCATAGTCTAATCTATCCAGCTTTACGTGAATTGTAGGTAAATTCCAAAATATTCATAAAATCATCCATAAATTACAGCATGTTGAAATTTTTCATTAAATTTTCAACACCACTTCATAATGAAACCTTTTAAAGGATCTGTAAAATTTCAACAATTTTTTTTTTTTTTTCATTAATATTTTTCTATCAGAAATTTCTTTAAATTATCAATTTTTGTTAAAATCCTTAGGCAACAAATTAAATGTTTAAAAAATAATAAAGAAATAAAATCGTTGTTGAAATTTAGATGAACCGTGCGATGCAGGTAAAACCGGCGGATAATGAGAGTCGTCCGGATTCACCGAAGAATGCTGAAGAGAGGAAACTTTTCGTCGGAATGCTTTCCAAGCAACACAGCGAAGAGGATGTCCGTTCACTATTCGCTCCTTTTGGTATCATTGATGAGGTAATTAATTAATTAATTAATTTTAACTTTGAATTTTCTTATTACTGAAAGTGTCGCTTTTGGTGGTCATTTTTTAATTCACTGCTGCGGAAGGAAGAAGAAATGATGGATTGAGCTTTTTGCATTTCCAAACCTTACCCTTTCATATATTTCTTTCTTTTTTTTTTTTTAAGTGCTACTTGAAAAAAAAATCACTTCTCTCTCTTTCTCTCTTCATTCTCTTCATCAACCATTATGTTTCCTTCAGAAGTCAATAATTCTGTTCCAATTTTATTCTTTCGCATTTTTCTTTGCCCATTATTGCGCTGGCTGAATCATTTCATATTACACTTTTTCTTTTCCAATAAAATTTCCGGAATGCACAACTTTTGTTGAAATTTCTTCGACATTTCAAATTTATGAAATTTTAATAAAATCGATTGTATTCAATCAAGTTTACACAAAAATATTTATAATGTAATTTCCGGTCACTGTACTTCGCGGTGCGGATGGTCTATCAAAAGGATGCGCATTTGTCAAATTTGCAACGCATTCACAAGCTGCTATGGCAATTAACGCCCTGCATGGTAGCCAAACGATGCCAGGTGCTTCGTCATCTTTGGTCGTCAAATTTGCTGATACAGAAAAGGAGCGACAATTACGTCGAATGCAGCAAATGGGTGCCCAGATGGGTTTACTAAATCCGGTGCTTGTTAATCAAGCTGGCGTTTACAATACATATCAGCAGGTGTGTGGAATGGTCAGATCAGATAGAATGATTTAGTTTGAAATTGAAATGAAATTAAAAAACGGATCCTTTGTTCCTTGTTTGGTCGATTTCTCAACGACTTTCCTCGTCTCGACCCTATTTGTTTTGACCATTGTCTTTAAGTCACTTGCTGGTTAGGCAAACCGTGACTCACTTACATCACTCCGCTTTCATTTTGCCTAAGGGATTCCGTGAAGAGCACTTTGATGAGTGAGTACTGGTCCTGATGTGACATCCTCAACGTGAGATGGGCAACACCGTCTAGTCACACACCACTCAAACCTTTCCGCCATTGTAAGGCTGCTTTAATGGCATTGGATAAACAAATACTACCAGTGTACTTGTAGTACTGACCAAATCCTCGTACGAATTTTCATTATGGCAGAATGGTAAGGATTATTCCAATTACATTAGGATGGAATTTCACATAATTGTTTTGCAGGATGAATTGGAAAAAAATTAAACTTAAAAAACAAATACTTTAATTTGTCAATTTTCAGTTGCTGCAACAGCAAGCAACACTTTTGGCTGCGCAAACGGCAGCGGCAACTGCGTATTTTCCGATTGCTATGGCACCGCAAACAGCGGTACGTTTTCCGGAAGCAATTCTCAACCTTTTCATGCTTCAATTATTTTCATATATTCAATCAATTTTAACAAGTTTTTGGAGAAATATTGTCATCAGCTCTGTGACATTTTTTCCGCATACGTTGCCGAAATTGACTGGCAGCGTTCCATTTAAATGACCGTAGCATCTGCTCCTCCCACTGCTATCATCTGTCACCGTGTTTTGTGCGGAGGGTAATTTGCATAATGCAGACGAAGGCTTGACAGGGAGAAATAGACGAGGGCAAAGAAGAGAATTAGACTGGATAACAGCATATATTTACTCATCATAGATTGGAGGTCTAATTACAATTGCTTAAGCATAGTGAGCATGGGTGATATGAAATGAAGCATTTGGCTAACCAATAATTGCCCATCTTGCATATCCTTTTATCTCTCCTCATCATCGCGACTTCTTTTTAATTAATTAAATTAACGGGGGGGAGGGGAAATGGGAAGTAAAGAGTTATAGAAGATAAGAATTTTATGCTTATCCTTTTTAAACATGCTGACAATCCACAAAATTTCTCTCAAATTTAGAAATTATTTTCAGCTAACAGCAACCGGATTGGCGGGAACAGCAAATCCGGCGGCGACTTTCCTGACGCAGCACTCGTTGCAGCCACTCTCAGCACTTCCTTTACAACAAGCTAGTTCCGTACAGGCTATTTCCGCCCTGTCACAACCTTACACACCCGTTGAATATGCCGCTACCGCAGCTGCAAGCGTTACACAATATCCACGTAAGTTTATGTATTTAAAATTGATTGCATGGAAGTTAATTAATACCTGAGCTAAATATTGTGGTAAAGGAATCAACATAGCCAGTAATTTGTGCAATTAGTGAAGCAATTTTTGTAGCCTCAAGTACTGCAGCTGCAGTTGCTGTTGATTCGTCGGCATACACACTACCAACTGGTGGAACATTACCTGCGGGAGCAATACCGACGGTAACTTTACCATCACCTTACAATCCCATGGTCAACCTTGAACAGCAAGCAGCAAGTAAGGATGGATATATTTAATGATTTATGCATGCAAATAAATGCATGAAATTGGCAACGTTACACTTGCAATGTACTGAAATATACAACTTGCTAATTCGGCAAACTACTCAATTTACATATTCAACGTTTGCTGAATTTAAAATAGAAATGAAATTTTTTTTTTTATAGATCCATACAACCAAGCTTTACAACATGCGATTGCCCTGCAGCAAGCAGCCATTCTTTTTCAGGGCACACAAAAAGAAGGTTCCAATTTGGTTGTAACTAAATTACAATTATCAATTAGGATAAGCAAGAAAGAGAGAGGGAGAGATGGAGAGGGAGAGAAGTAGCAAACATGGAAATTGTCATATTTTTTTAATAGCTAGTAGTGTCCACATAAGGATCATCATCATCATCATCTTCATACTATCAGATATTACAACCTTTCTTGGATGAAATTCTGATTGAAATTTTTTAATGCTGCAATTTTTGAAATTGTTATGATTATTTAAAAAATTAAATTGAGAAAAAGATTTGAAGAAAGCTGTAATTTTCATCACCATTACTACATTGATTTACCACTGTTAGTATCATTTTGATTGGCTAAAATTATTAAAAAATGATTTTTTAATAATTTTATTAAATTTCACACAGCAAATTTCTCAAATTGCAATTTGGGATTTTGTCACATTTTGCTTTGCTTTCCTTCAATCAATTAATGTGGTCAGGGCAGGATTGTTTTTCAATTTTCCCCTTTCGGCAACAATCATGAATGGGTAAAAGTCTTAATTATTTTTGCAACAGTGGCAAAGACGGAATTGCTAAAGTAACTTCCGGAAATGGAATCTTTCCCATCTTTCCCTCAACCTTCCTCCCCCTCCCCCACCCCCACCCACCTCTCATTCCTGTCTTTCTATTCCCATCGGAGACTTTAGCAGTACCTAACATCCACTTCAATGAAGTGAAATTATCCAATAATCTCTCACCCTAAGCTAATAAAAATCCAGTCGAAACTTGACGATGGAAATAAAATTTGAAATTTTTGCAGTTTTGGGTCCGGAAGGATGCAATTTGTTCATTTACCACTTACCGCAGGAATTTGGTGATGCGGAATTGATGCAAATGTTTATGCCTTTTGGGCATGTAATAAGTGCCAAAGTGTTCATTGATCGAGCAACTAATCAAAGTAAATGCTTCGGTAAGTTTTTCAAATACTCCCTCTGGTAAAATTTGATAAGTGCAACAGGTAAGCAAGCTTTAGAGCTCAGGTGAAATAGTAAGGACCATCAATCACCATTTGGGTGACGACACACTCCATCAATATCAATTCTCAAATTGGCTTCAAACATTTCACGCTAACAAAAACTTATTACAATTATTTTGAAATAGTAACCATGCACTGATCTGTACCATGATAAAATCATTACGTGATTTGTAAGTGATTTTTTGAAATATCAGATTAAATTTTACACGTCGGATTAATTGATTGAAGTGTGCATAATTGAAATAATTCCATTTAATATTTCCATAATAATTGCTGCAAGTTCTCCTAACATTTGCAAGCACTGTACCGTCTTTTATCAATTAAGGTTTCGTCTCCTACGACAATAGCGCCTCAGCAATGGCTGCAATTCAAGCAATGAATGGCTTCCAAATTGGGATGAAGCGACTCAAAGTGCAATTGAAACGTCCCAGAGATAAACCGTACTGAGCACAAATAAATAATTGCAAAACAAAACAAAACAAAACAAAAAATTAATTTAAATTAAAAAAAAATGACTTTGTGTTGTCAAGTGAGAAGAAGCAATTTTCGTCGTTGTTTCGTTTTTACTGTTTTTGTCTTCGTAGTTTGCGACCAAAAAAAACATCCGCTATTTGGGTAAATTTTTTTTTGTTGTTGAATAATTTCATTTGTATTGTGGTTCGGTTTGGATATTGTCTTGTTTCGCTGCGACAAAATTGTTGAAATAATTCACTTCTACACTTCATGTCTAACACAGACAGTTAGCAAAGAAATAATCAAATTGCGGGTTGGGAAATGGTTTGGTTTGTTTGATTGAGGTAACAAAATGATTGTAAGCTTTGGCTTTTCCTCTCTCTATCTCTCTCTCTCAACCAATGCTAATTAGGGATAATTGGTGTAATTAATTAAGAGATGTGGTGAATGTACGGTGGTACATTGATATGCATGTTTTACTAATTTAATTTCTAGTTAAACGTTGTGAAAGTTTTTGTCCCATATCTTTACTACGACGTCATTTTCTCTCAATCCAAATGAAGCATGGAATAATTATTTCAGGCAGTTACTGCCGCCTTTTATTCAATTTCAAATCTTCCATTAAATTTATCCTGTAAAGATTAATTCGTCATTTCTCTCGCTCTCTCTCTCTCTCTTTCAGTACAACCACGCTTCATCGTCGATTTCATTTAACAATTTCCATTTCTTTGATGTGATTGATGTTTTGTTATAATTGTGATTGTTTTTGCAGAATGATAGAAATGAGCGGAGGGCGCAATTATTGAAGATTGTATTGATCATTCTATAATCGGATATGCCGGAGCTTTCGCCCATCGTTCCGGATTTAAAAGACAGATTTTCCAGGCTCCGCTGCTACTTTTTTTATTCCGCTTTCATCCCTCCGCTCCGTTCCATTCCTTAATTTGTAGTTGGATGTGTATGGTGTGCTAAATTATGTTGTGATGGCTAAAATAATTGTTTTCCGACGACAGCAAGCAGCATGTTCATTTGCGGCAACAGTAAACTACACTGGCAACAGAAACGTCCAATTCCGATTTCGACGACAGAACTCCTCTCGGATTGTTCTACTCTCTCTCTCTCTCTCTCTCTCTCACACTAGAACTCAACTCACTCATTCTATATTTTGATTACTGGAAAAGGTGTGACATCTTTTTGCACGACACGTTTATTATTACTATTATTATTATTAGTATTGCATGCTAATATTTTCGAATTAAAGTTTAACCTTCCCAAAACCAAATCCATCTACTTTTGCATTTCTATTCAAATTTAGAACCCAAACCATGGAATACTTTTTTTAAGCGATTACTGCCGTTTTACCTAATTATTAATAAAAGCCGAATACCTTACCTCCTTCCCTCCCTCTCATTCCCTTTCATCGTACAGTAATATGAAAGAATGGGAAGTGATCTGAACTACTAATTACTTTTCAGCTTACTTCCTATGAATATGTTAGCAGAAGTTGCATTCTCATAAAAATGTCAATTAAAATTATAAAATTTGACAAAAATTTCCCGCCACAATCTTATCCTACAACTTCCGTTCTTTTTTTTTTTCAGCTTCAACGTATGAGAGAATGCTCAAGCATAAAAATTGTCGACCAAAATTGATTATGCTTCGTTATACATTCCAGTGGTGTACAGGACAGGTTGTTGTACATAGCCCAGCATTCCATGCTTTGTTTACATTTTGCTGCACATTTGGAAACAATGGGATGATTTCATTTTTGATTTGATTTTTGAAAAAAAAAAAACTATTAATTATGGCTGATCTGTGAATAAAATCAATGAACAAATTAGCTTCGTTTATTTTCTCCAATCAAAAATTGTCCCAATGTAATTTGAGCTAATTAATTTTGCTATTTTTGTCCTGTGAAGAATACAAAGTGATTCATTTAATTTATATTATTCATAATTTAATTTAATTAACGGATAGGTCGAAGTTTTGGCATCAAATTTGCATAGGTATATGTGATCATTGTTCATTTTATGTTACCATCGATAATTCATGCTTAGCAAGAAAAAAAAAAAACATTTTTGAGAAAATTGTATTTTCCGACCACCTACCTAATTTTTAATGAATGTGATATTGGGCATTGTTGTGGTAGCGGTATGCTAACCCCATTGATCATTAAGGTTGTTTGATTGGGGAGATTCGCAGACTTTTTTTTCCACAAATTTTGATTAATTTCCTAAATTAAACAAAAGTTCTTGCTAAGTAGTTCCTGTCCATGTCATTTACAGATTTTCAAATTTTCCAAAGTTTTTGAAAACAAAATTTTCATTTTGTCTTTTTATTGTTCGTGAATTCCCGTGTCATATATGAGCAATTTGCAAATTGCTCAATTTTCCGGTGTGTCAATTTTTGTGGGTGGTACTCTCTTTCTCTCTCTTTCTCATTTACATTATTATTATTTTTTTTTCAAATTTTTTATTTAAGAAAATTTTTTATTTATTTATGTTGTTGCGAATGTTAATTTGCTTGTTATTTGTTGTATTACTGTAGCGTTGTCATACTTTCCATTTGGTTTGCTGTATTACTGTAGCGTTGTCATGCTGTCCATTTGGTTCGTTGTATTATTGTAGCGTTGCCATGCTGTCCATTTGGTTTGTTGTATTACTGTAGCGTTGTCATGCTTTCCATTTGGTTTGTTGTATTACTGTAGCGCTGTCATACTGTCCATTTGGTTTGTTGTATTACTGTAGCGTTGTCATGCTTTCCATTTGGTTTGTTGTATTACTGTAGCGTTGTCATGCTGTCCATTTGGTTTGTTGTATTACTGTAGCGTTGTAATGCTGTCCATTTGCTTTGTTGTATTACTGTAGCACTGTCATATTGCATATTTTGTTAGCGTGCTACTGTAGAGTGATCTCGTAATCTCGAGGATTGCTGTCACCTTGCTGTCGTGATAATATGTCAACGTCCTTTATATATTTTACCTGTGTGTCAAATGTTAAGGTATTAGTTCGCACATGAATGATACGGGTAAACCGTAGTGTTTTTACAACTTCGCTCGTGATTTCAAATGTCAACATTATTTTGAATGGCCAGTTAAGGTGGGCTGAAAATTTGCAAACTTTTTCAAAATTTGTTTCAATTACCTGACATAAATCACAGATACTAAGTGCTATTTCTACCCTAAAAAACATATCAGTAAATTCAGCATCAAATGAGCATATCACTATACGATAGCAATGTTTTGCAAACCTTTCAGCCTGCAAATGCTCCAAGGTTGATTTAATGAATTTGAATTTGAACAGCACTTAATACCACTTGGAATTCTACGGCTCTCCTTCAGACCTGATGCAAAATAACATATAGCTCCATTGAGGAGGAACTTCTGTTGTCTTTGCATTTGTTTGACCCTTGTGAACTTTGCCATATTTGTTCGTTACTGTCGTATATTTCAACTTTAAAAATCATGCTGCATTGATCTCAGATGTGTACAGATCCTTCTTTCTACATTCATTCCTTTTTCTGCTTTGTTACTTTCCTCTCCAACCTTTTACTATTATTTACAACCATCCTTTTTCGTCTAATTTATTGTAATTCTAATACAACTAAATCAATCATACTTTCTGTCTATTTTGTTTTTGAAATTTAATTTAAATTTTAAATAAAACTTTCATTACAAACAACGACGACAAAGAAATGCAATGGAAAATGAAAACAGTTGCGAATAATAATTCTATTCATGAATGGTAACTTACCACATGGATGTTTTAGTCAGTCAGCAAATTTTCCTACGGTAATCGGAGCGATTCATTGTGCTCGACGTGTTCGTACGTCGTAAGCTGATTTAAATTGTCTTACTTACTGGATGAATAAAAAAAGTTAACGTTACGTGAACGCTCAGTATAGCTGAACGAGAAAAGAATTTGTGTTAAATTTAAATTTCAAAACTTTTTTAATTCCACTAATTCAATTATTAAATGATTTTTTTTTTGGTTGCATAAGACAACATTTTGCATTTGGAAACCATTTGACGTTTTTTCTTTGTATTCTATAGTACTAATCATTCCTTCCATAGACGCCCACCTGTTTTGGGTGGCCTAAAAATTTTGCTGAAACTAATTTTTAGTTCAATTAAATCATCAACGAAATCTTCACCATGTGTGATGGAAAAGAACATTGCCAAGTGGAACAATGATGGATCATCCACAGGTAAAAGTTCACCAGTTAATATAACAACTTGTTGCCCATGCTGTTTCATTTCTTTCTTTTCTCGTCTGTCGCTGATTGTAAAAAGGACAGAGAGGTAGGAGGACAAAGGATAACATCATCTGCAGATGTCAACAAACACATCTCTTCATAGCTGTGTTGTATTGACCGTGTTGCACTCTCGGTTGAGCACTGTTTCACTCGATGCTCCCGTCTATCTCGTACGCGTTTTTTTTTCTTTTCATTTTAATCTTTTCAATGACGTGTTGATTGCATCACGTGACGTTACCATACAAAGTGTCACTTCTTCAACTTATATGGAATTGTCGTAAAATACATTTCCATTGTCACCCCCTCGGAGACCCTATCGATTATCTGAAAGAATTTGGAACAAGCCATTTTGCCAAAAATGGTTTTGTGGGATAGGATTAACCAGTTGGCCTATTAAATGAACTTGATGCACAGTGCATTTCTACTTCGTCAAAATTTCAAATACTGTCGTAACCTTTACGTTTAAAAGTAAGATTTAAAATAGCGTAACCTTTACGTTTAAACGTCAAGATTTCAAATAGCGTAATCTTTACGTTTAAAAGTCAAAATTTCAAATAGCGTAACCTTTACGTTTAAAAGTCAAAATTTCAAATAGCGTTTTTTTTTCAATTTTGCTTAAAAAAATTTTTTTTTGTCCAAGGTTTTTTTCAATTTTCTATTTATTTGCAAAATTTACGTAATATAATTTACAATTATGTTTTAGATACATCGAGAGAATGTTACTTTATATTGAATCCTTAATAATACTTCTCCTTCTTCTTCCTAGCGTTTGTCCCACGTGGTTGTAGGGTCCGCTACTGGGGGAGCATTTTCTCCACATCATGGTTCTGTGCGTGGTCCATAAGCCAGAAACCATTGCGAATCATACGCATAAACCAGGTCTTGTCCGTGCGCGTCATCGTTGGACTACGCCCTAGCATTCATGCGACTGCGACTAGATTCGCCCGACCTACCGACCCACCCCTCCCTAAGGTCTGTCGTTGGGGAATCGAACGCTCAGGATCGAGACAAATTACAATGAACTATTTCAAGGAATTTCATAAATTTTTTATTTTTCTTTTTTGTTTATCCTTCCATTTTCTGTCAATAATACTCTCTTCAGCTGAGCAAGTGAACTTTGATCAAATGAAATTTAAGAACTGAAACTGAAGGAATACAAAAAAAAAAAAAGAAAAAGGAAATTATGTCGAATTTGACGGAGGTAAAATGCAAGGACGGTATCATTGTACCAGCCAGAAGTAGTACTTCATTTTCCAGTATTACCGTCTACTTTGTGGCTCTGCTATATTGCTTCCTAGGTACGGCAATCGTTGCTGATATCTTCATGTGCTCGATCGAAAAAATCACATCATCAACCAAGTAAGTGTACCATCAAAGGTATTCTACCTACTTCCTGCTTCTACTTCAGCTACCATCAGTTCCACCAGAGGGGGTTGTCGTGAATTGCAGTAATACTTTAACAATTTTTCTGACATGATGATAAATGATGATAATGATGATAATGATAATGATGATGATGATGATGATAATGATAATGATGATGATGATAATGATAATGATAATGATGATGATGATGAAATTCAACAAGGCCTCTTCCTCTTCTTCCTGATCACACTTGCAATGCCTTATTTTTTATTTTTTTTTGTTTCGGAAAGTTTTATTTTTTTCAATTTTAAATATCAATTAAATGCTCCCAAGAATTGTTCCTTCATTATTTTGTATTCCAAATTCATCCACTTCACTATCATTTCATTAATGAAGCAATGAGGTAGGAATTGCTTAACTTTTTAAAATTCATTTCACTTAAATCTATGTAAGGAATGATTATTTATCGTACAACAGAATGTGACTAATTTGTCTCGATCGTGAGCGGTCGGTTCCCCGACGACAGGCCTTAGCGACGGGTCGGTCGG
>JABVXS010001848.1:0-11498 GCA_013365335.1 Madathamugadia hiepei | reverse complement strand
TCTTGTCCATGCACGTCATCGTTGGAGTACGCCCTAGCATTCATACCACTGCGACTAGGTTTACCCCACCGATCCGTCGCTAAGGTCTGTCGTCAGGGAACAGATCGCTTACGGATATTTGTTCCAATTCCAATAATTTATTCGAGCAAATTTTTATCCAATTTGTTGTCTGATATTGCTATTTCATTGAAAAAAAAACTTATTTGCAACGCTTATTTTATTCAATCACAATCGTTTTTCGATTACTTTTTTTTTAAAAAAAAATAAATTTTATACTTTTCATTTTTCTTTTTTTCTTTACCCTTCTTCTTCGTCTTTTTCCTAATTTCCCTTTTCGTACTTTTCCATCCATTTATTAATGGAAAAAATTCATCATAAAATCCTCATTTAGAGTAAAAGACGAAAAAAGGAAAAGAGAGAAAGGACAAAATGGAGGGAACCGAAAGCAGAAGAAATATTTATTGGTTTTCATTTGAAAATTTCGAATGATCACTGTGAAATATTAAATTTTTTTTTCTTTTTAATTAGTGAAACATGTTGAATCATGGATGATAGTTAATTTTTAAGCAAAACTAGTTTCCCATTTCAAAAATTTTCCAGTATACAACAAGGGAAAATGTTGGAAAAATTTTTGAAAGCTTTGATTAATTCATATTTATTTTTTCCTCTTTCGGTTCCCTTTTTTAATTTCCTTGCTAAATATTTTGTGAAAACCTTTTTTGTTTTGAAATTTCAGTGATGAAGTTTGGAAGGATACAGCTATTATTACTGTATATATTACAAGTGACAATTGTCACCTGTCAACGACGACATAAGGAGAAGGATGATTCATACGTTGATTTAATTCCGCTTAGCTTAATCCCGTCCGGATGTAGCATGGATTGATACTACGGTCATGGAATTATTGATGGAAGTCTGGAAAAATGTGACAAATATGAGGGAGCTAAAGTTGGTGGGAAGGAATTCAGTTCTGAATACGAAGAAATTAATGTCGAACTTTGCGAAGTAATTTTCTTCCCTTCCCTTCGCTTTTTTTTTGTTTTTGTTTTTTCTAAATTAATAGAATAATTTTTCATTGATTTTTTTGGCACAAACTTTTATACGGGAAATAATTTAAATTAAAATAAAGAAATTTTCCATATTTTTCATTTTCAATTTTTATTTAAAAAATTAAAAAAAATTTTTTTTCTAGTCCATGGAAGAATGAAAAATAACAAATGTGAATGTAAGCCTGGATGGATGGGATCAATTTGTAACGAATATTATGGATGTCCCACCGGTTTCTCCCTGTACAACAGCGTGTAAGTTTCATTTTTCATTTTCTTGTTTTATCCACAAATTTGTGTCAAAAAATTACGGGTTAGTTTGTTGAAATTGCCAAGAAATTACTTTCATTACCTTTATTAATTTTTATATTTCAAAATGGTGTATGTGTGAATTTTTGGAATGATTCCTTCCTTCCTTTTTTCCCCTCGTCTTTGACCCTCTCTACCCTTTGCAAAAAAAATTGTTTTTATTCAAAAATTTTCAATGAAAGTAAAATTTAAATAGACAAAAAATAATAGAAAGAAAAAATTTTTTAAAATTGTCAAGAAAATAATTTGTAACTGGCTAATTACTTAGTAGCATTTAAAGGTATTTTTTGAATGATTGCTTACCTTCTTTATCACCTGCAAATTTTCGTCCTAATTTACCATTTTTTTTAAAATCAAACGATTTATTAAGATATTATAGGAAAAGAAAAGAAAATCTTTTCATTAAAATATTTAAAAGTTTAAATAGGTAAATTTCCAAAAAAATTAGTAAAATTTTAATTTTTGTTAGCATTAAAGTATTAATTTTTTTACCTTTTTGCCAAAATATTGCAAAATGATGTGAGAATTTCGATTGACTTCAGGATTATGATGAAATTTAGTTTATTGTTTTTTTTAGTGACTGGACAGTACCAATTTTTCAATTTCAAACAAAAAAATTTAGTTGTACGCCAAATTCATGTCAACATAATGGAACGATTGCAATTGGTTCGAAACAAATTTAATGCATTTGTCATGCTCCGTGGGATGGGCGACATTGCGAACGACTTGCATGTTGGCGAATGGCTCCAAAAGGTGGTTGGCGATGGTTGAATTTTGTTGAAAATTTGTTAAAAACTTTTCTTCTGACATTTGACTCCAATTATCACAACATTTCTCAGTCAGTTATTCGAACCTTCCTCCTTAAAGTTTCTCAACTCCCAATTTGAATAAATTTGTTAAAGCGAAATATGTCGATAGGCAGAGAGTGAAAGAGGGCACAGAGGGAGAGAGAGAAGGCCAAAGTTTAATTTCAAATAAATAAATGAGGTTGTTGAACAACAAAATTTTTTTTCGTTAATTATCCAATGTGTAATTATGACTTAATTAACAATTGAATTTTTTTAGAACATGAAAGAAGATGGCGTAATGCTGGTGATAGATGTCGTTGTGCCGATGAATATGAAGGTGACAACTGTGACAAAATTATCAAATGTAAAAATCATGGTGAACTCGTCGACGAAAGGTTTTTTGTGAAATTTTCCCTTTATTTTTTTATAATGCCATTTGACAAAATTTCAACATATTATTGATTCATTTTTTTGAGATGTTTTCAAGAAATTCGGGGATAGATTACTTAGCATCCGGAAAGCAGACAATTAAAATCAGTTTTCTTTTTCATTTCATTTATTCCTCAGGTAATTTTTACATTTGATGAGAATGTTCGGGAAAAATATTTTTGGAAAGGATTATTAGAAGAAATTTTTTTTTTTGTTTGAATTTTTCAATTTCTGAAATTTTCTTTTGAAATTTTTGCAAATCCGTTAGCGGAACGAAATTTGTTAATCGTTCCAAACTTACAGATGCAACTGCAAGGAAAGATTTTACGGTGAAATATGCGAGAAGAAATGTCCGGAAAATCAAGTGTAAGTAATTAATCGAATTGCAAATTAATTTTAATTTTTGCAAACTAAAAAAAAGAGAAATTGAATTGAGTAATTTCAGATGCGGTGCGATGATGATTTGGTTCTCACCTGTGATCACATTTTTAACAATTCTATGTTTCTGCTTCATT
The DNA here is from genome assembly GCA_013365335.1 of Madathamugadia hiepei. Lineage (NCBI taxonomy): Eukaryota > Metazoa > Nematoda > Chromadorea > Rhabditida > Onchocercidae > Madathamugadia > Madathamugadia hiepei. The sequence continues at coordinate 8,411 of JABVXS010001848.1, read as the reverse complement.
CCATTATAAAACAATTCTTTTCTTCTTCTTCTCTTACCATCACCAAATATTAATTAATTAATTAATGGAAAGATGAGTGAATAAAAAACTTCCATTTAAATCGAATTTGAAATTCAAAAATTTGCATAAGTTTTCACATCAATGGTAAAATTTTTGAAATTTTTTTGATTAAATTTTTTTTTTTACTCAGTTCTTTTTTCATTTTAATTAATTTTATTCATTTTTCAGTGCTAACTCGTCAAATGCTTTAATGCTTCAAAATTTCATTTTTTTAATGACATCAGTTGCGCTAAAAGTCGTATCATATGTAATTGGTTGTTAAGGTTGTTTTACTGCATTTGTGATCAATCTTCATCATTGTCTACCATTATCAATCATATATCATTAATTATCAATCACCATTAATTAATTATTAATCATTATTTATTTTAATTAATACCATTATGATTTATTGCTGCTACTTTAATATTTCTTCCTAGTTGGAAAATTCTTGCTACTTAACTTCTAGAAAAGCAAAAGACAAAACTATTCATCCTGTTCTCTCAAATGAATCAATTAGATAATATGTAATCCTGGACGATGATAGGGTAATTTCTGAATAATTACCAGACGATTTGATTAATTATATCGAATTTAATTAACTTTCAAAAATTTAAATAATTTTTTACCTTTAATTTTTTAATAAGCAGTGAAAGATATGAATGGCTTGGTAAGGTGTTTTGCGTATTATTAGCTGTATTTAAATTTTTAAATTAGTTTTTAAAATGTTGCAATGAAAAGTGGGTGAATAACTTCTTTCGATTTCCCATTTCGACCTAATTTTTGTCAAGTCTTTATTTACCTACGTAAATGTTTATCTTTTGTAACAATTTACCTTTTGTTGAAATTATCACTTTTAGTTTTTTAAATATTTCAATCAAAGCCATTGAAAGAATTTGAAATTACTGATTGTTGGAAAAATTAAAGAAAGAAATTTGAATTTTCAAATTTTAATTAAGAAAATCAAACGATTAAAAAGAGATGATCAAATGTCCATTAATTTTTAATGCCTAAAATATACTGCCAAATAAGTTTTGTGCACCCAAACACCTTTCATCATATGCTATACCTATTTGTTTACTATTTGGTTTGTATACTTTCAACTTACTTTACTTTCCTAAAATTAGCGCTTTCTTATTGATTGATTTATTGGATTGAAGTTTCATGCAAATTTTAGTTCATTGCATTTCATTAAAATTTTTAAAATTTCTTATTTAAATGTTTGATGTGAAGTTATAAATTTCTTTTAAAAAAAACAAAAAAGAATTGCATTTTTAACAGTCAACGAAAATCGAAGGTGCTTAAATCTGGAATTCCATCCCGAATGTTTCTTTAATTAATGTGCTAGTTTCATGATGAAAACGTTAATTAGCTAATGTTAACAAATTCCATTTTGCTACAATTGTTTTTCACGAAATTTCGAAATTATTTTGTTGAAGACATTTCGACATCCATACTTCACATTTAAATAGCTGAATTAGTTGAATTCGTTTTAAAATTTATTGCTAACTTTGTTCTCCTGCATTGGTTCACCTTTTCTTTGGCAAAAATTTTCAAAATTTAAAATTCAATTAAATTTGGTCACATATGAAAAATCTTGTCTATTCTATTTACTGCTTAGGTATGCATACGGTAAAAATAAAGTGTGACAATTTCATGGATGAAAATATTAATCATTAAAGAGCTCCTTTTTTTGCAGCCTGTAAATGGGGGTCAAGTGTATTAATCGTTTAACTAGTTCTCCGGTCGTATAAAATGATTGGTGAAATGAAGCCAATAATCCTTTTGTAATAGTATTTCACGGATGAAGAGAAGAGGACCTCATTAACTTTATTTCTCTGTTCACTTCTTTTTACCTTCTTCATCCGTTCTCTCTCTCTCCACCTCTCTTTCTCTTTACAAGGATATGAAATATCTGAAATTTATACCTCAAACGGTTCAGTATATTCACCGAATCCAACTTGCTACCGTGAATTTAACATTTTTTCATCAAAAAAATTTCGTTAAATTTAGAAAGCATATGAAAAATTGAGTTCAATTAAATTCAATCGAGATCGATTGAACAGAAAGGGTGACAAATAATGAAATTGAGGAAAACGGAAAGGTATTGAAATTCAACTGAACTGGTCAAACAAATATTTGAATGCTTTTACGATTTAAACTGGACAGATTAAGTCGGGGAGAGAGAGAGAGGAGGAGGGAAAGAGAAAGGTAAATGGATGAGGAAGAGGAAGGGAATGGGAATGAATTCAATGGATATCCCATCCATCCATCCGATTGAGGTAATGGACAGGACAACCCAGGATAGGGTGAACTGGACAGTGGTTGAATCTTGAACTGAACGAGAAACTGATACTGTCCACTTTGAAATGATGTTGTTTTATCCACCATTGACCACCTACTTTTTCCACTTCTACTACTTTTATTTCACATTACCAATATGTAAGTTACAATTTCATTCAATGTGTTCAAAAATGAAAAAACTATCGCAATAAATTGGAAATTTAATCAATCATTTAAAATTTTATCAATTATGCCAATTAAATGGTGATCAATTATATTCCATTTACTGATCATGTCAGCGAGAATGCCAGCAAATAACAATGGTAGTTATGATTACTTTAAACATAATCACGGTAATGATTGTGAATTGATATTACGATTATTATCTGGCCAATCATGCGTGTGTGTAGAAAATATTCATTTTATTATTTTTTTGTTTCTGATAGAAGTTTCACATCGTTCGTCTTAATTTGAAAGCTTCAAAATTAGCATTTTGTTTTATCTCTTCATAGTTTTTTTTATTTTTTCCCCGAAATTCCTGAAAAAATCAAATGACAGTGAATTTTTTAATGGCAATTGTTAAAAAAGTTCCCAAGTATTTTCATTTTCTGGCTCCAATTGAAAAGCTAGAAAAACTTCATTATGTTAGATCTCTGATTTATGAATTAATCGTAATTTTCTAAAATTATGTTGATAATCCTTTTAGCTCATTTCTGCTTTTCTTATTCAATCAGCTTTTTATCCAGAAATTGATGATTGATCCTCACCAGTTGATTTTCAAAAAATAAATCTGTGAAGTGTTTAAAAATTAAATTATCAAATTAAAATTTAATTCACAAAAATTTTATTGTTTGAATTACTACTGAAAAATGATTAGTACTTTTCCTGCTAGCAAAAGATTTTTGATAATAAGCATTCTTTAATTCAAGATATTCATTTAGCTTTGTTTCATTTTATGAAGCATTGACATTAATTGCTTATTAGTCTGCTAATATTGACCTTTCGCTAAGCGCAACGAATGTCAGTGAAATTCGACTGAAAAAAATTTCTCGAAATTGACAACATTTTATAAATAATTTAATTCGTAAATTTTATTTTGCAATTCTAAGCAGTAAAATTTTGAGGGAAAATTATCGAATTATGTTTTCCAACTGAAAAAATTTTTACAATTTGAAAAATTTATCAAATTTTTTTGATTAAAATAAAATGACGAATTTCAGTGTTATTTAGGTAACGGATGCTTTCCATCAGCTTGCTACGAAACTTATTCGCAATCTTCATCAGCTTCGACAAGTATTATTTGCACAAAATAATTAATTATTAATTAACTACAAAAACCTTCATCATTTAGATTCAATGATTTCAATATTTATTTGATAGGAATTTTCACAAATCAACTGAAATATCAGTATTGAAGTGTTCATACATTTTTCAAGTTACTTAAACATTTTTCACTTTAGTTTCTTTTGTCGGAAAAAAAACTTTTAATTGTTGGCAGGAAAAAGAGAACGGAAGTTTTGAAAATTCATAAAACTAAAATTAAAAAAATCAAAATTTGAGCTGATTGTGGACGATCAACAAATGTTGAACCATCCAATTACAATGTTATTAAACAAATGCAACCGTCGTTGCTTGCGGCACCATCAAATATCCAGGGAAATTTGGATGTAATCAAAATGGCTTCTGATTTAAATTGTCATAGATTTGATAGTAATTGCCATTGGTCAAATGCAGATGAAGACGAATTGGATTGGAATGTATTGCTGTCCACACCGGAAGTTGAACCATTGGTCAGCGCACTTGAAACAACGAATATCCCAGGTGAGCGGATGATATCATCATCCCAAACTGGTTACCAATCAATATTTCACTCTTTTTGAAATTTGTACATTTCAAAAAAATTAATAAATTGCTTTTTGAATATCAAAATTTACGGGTTAAAAATTAATCGCTACTATCCGCTAAAATATTTCAACTATTACATCATTTTTAAATTACCCTTTTTTTGGCAGAATGAGACAATGATTGTTTCTTTGTTATTTTATACCTTTTTAATTGAACCATTTTTATTTCCCGTAATTTTTAGATGCGTTAGCAGCAACACTTCTAGCCGTTAATCGTAATCCCTGGGATAGTGGTCAACTTGTTTCCGATTTATTACCATGTATCGTAAGACCACTACAACTTACTGCAACAGTTTGGCGATCATCCAATGAACTAATTCAACAGCAACCAAATTTAAAGATTTGTAGCCGTAATGCTTATGCCGATCAACTTCATGCAAACTGTATCCTATTCCCTGTACAGAATGGAATACCGGTTACCGTAAACATACCGGAACCACACGATCCTACTACACCTGCTCAGGTATCGTCGAAACAACACAACTGTTTCAGTAGCCTGATTATATCATAAAAAATTTATCAGTGATTTTATTCAAAACAAAGATATACGACAAATTTCCCTTCGATTAATTCTTAATACCATAGCTGATACTGTACCACACAGTCCAATACTGTAACATACAGTACCTGATACTGTAGCATGTAGTGAAATTTCTTGTGGAGATCTGGACGTTCTGAATTTCAACTTTCATGATAGTCGCATAATGTAACATACATTCCGATGCTGTAACTTCAAATAAATAAAAAGAATGGTGATGGAAGAAAGGAAAGAAATCTTTAAACTGAAATTCAGTTCGTCGAAATCTTAACATGAAATTTCATTCAAATCAAATTTTACAGTCTTCTTCGGTACGAAGTAAAAAATTATTTTCTTCCCATTAATGCGAGAAATTTTTCTAAAAAAAAAAATGGAATAACATCGTTGTTCCCTACTGCTAATTTAATTTCTCGACAATAATATGGGAATTTCTAAAGTTCCATTAATGGGAAGATGAGGTTAGAAATGTTTGCAGAAAATTTGTAATAATTTCAGATTATTATACTTGGTGATAATTTCATCGGGAAACATAGTGGTGCCATATTTATCCAGGATATTACCGTAAATGGTGATTTGGTACCAGACTGCTCCTTAGCAACACCATTCACCATCAAACATTTCCCGAAAATTCAACGTCAACAATCGAGACCTCTGATACCTTTGCATAGCTTCGAGGATTCTCCCACCAATAATCATATTAAAGTACCATCGTCATTAGCAGATTCCCTAATACTTCAATGCATAAAGTTATCCTGTAATCCTGCTGGTAAGTCACTGTTAAAAACAACTCTTTCCCATTTATATTCAAATTTTAATCGTTAATGACGTGAAATAATTATTGTCCAAAATTGACCAATAATTTCAGTTATTTGTCCTAAATTTAAAATACATTTTAAAATTGTTTTCCTGTAATGTTTGAAATTGAAACATTTCAAAATATATCACTTCCATAAAACTTTTCCATCATTAATCAAAAAGAATAAAAAAAAAATTAAACTTGAAATTTTATCTTCGACCAAATTTAGAATATTTTGCAGCAACCACTTATTACTTACCAAAATTATTCCAAATGTTATGCAAATTTTCGTAAAATTATATTCTTTGTTTTGATTCAAAAAATATTTTCAAAAATTTTTCTCTGCTTAAAAACTTTTCAAAATGTTGTAGAAATCAAATGAAATATTTACAGTGGAAAATTGTGGTTGGAAAAATAGTCTAACAAATGGTTGGTTAGCATCAACAGGTTTTGCTAATTATTCGAATCCATTAACCGGTATTACAGTACCACCGGTTGGTACAGAAGCATTTTTGGTTGCATCTTTTGGTCGTAATTTGAAGAATTCAATTCGACAAATCATCAGTCCATTAATCAGTATTTCAACTTCCACACAACTTGTTTATTTCTGTTTCTATGAATATTTCGCCCTTGACAGAGCACGCTTTACAATGTGTACCGATCAATTTGGAAGGGAATGCTTTTATTCAAAATTTGACATTCCCAAAAATGGCCATTTACAGGTTGAGTAATTATATTTTAATTTCAAAACGTATTTAATCAATGTTTATCGCCAAAATTGTTGATGCGATTCATGTTGGCATGAAATAATTAATAGTTACCTAACCATTATTAATTGATATTTAATGAACGTTTAGCAGGAGATAATTAATTAATATCAAGTTAATTGTTATTTATTGATATATAATTAATCTAATTAATATTTAGCATGAAGTAAGTTGCAGTTAGGATGTGAACCAAAAGTTAGACAAGACGTACGTTACTTCCAGAAAAGTTTCATTGGAAAAGGAAGAGAAGCGATCCCTCTTTTTCTACAAATTATACGAAATTTATATCCAATAGATTTAGCTTCCCAATTGCTATTTATTGGAAAAAAATGTGATAAATGGAATTTCTGTATTCAGCTGCTACTCTCGAGAGCAAACCACTCCAATAGTCCAAATTCCGTATAAATTTGAAAAAATTTATACGGAAGACTTTTTGACCTAACAAATTGTTTATTGGTAAATATATTAGATACCAAATCTAATCGATACCGGATCGTTTGATCATGCAGTTTAATCAATAGCTGAAACGAATTTAATGAAGTGATAAAGTTGGACAGAAAACTTTTAGTATTGTTGTTTGAAAACTTTCCACAAGCATAACATAATCTTATTTTTTCCAATTTCACTGAAATTTCGATTAAATAGCATTTTTTCGAAGCTGTGATTTGATTTCATTGACAGAAATGAAATTGTTAACTGAAAATGATTCGAGAATTTTGCTTTCTCGTGCAATTGAAGTTATTTTAGGAAAGTAGACGATGGAATTTCCAATGCACCGAATTACCATTTGGAATATTCAAGGTTAATTTCGTCAATTTCATTTAGCTAAAAAGTTCTCCATGCTTAATTTCTTGAATTAAAGTTTAATCCAAAATATCAAAGTAAAATTTTTGAAAAAAATATTTTATTCAGATTTATGTCACAGCGGAAAATCATGGACCAAATCACGGTGATATTGGGTTCGTGCCATTACGTTTGAGTCGAGATTTGGGCGGAAATGATCCTATCTGCTGAGCATTCTTATTATAAATTGATTTTCTTATTGGTATACTTTTAAAAATTCTTGTTTCCCCAAAAAATTATACTTTCACCGAACCAAACTAAGCTTGTATGCAATTTTTGAAGAAAAAATAGTTTTTTTTTCTTTTCATTAATCACTCTGTAAATATGATTTTAATCAGTAATTAAACTTTGAAAGTGACTTTTTAGGACAAACATGAAAACTAATTTCTACATCTACCCTGAAAAGAATCCTCCAATATCCAATTACCACATCATTATCCATGTCCATAATCACATCCAATGAATTTGATTCCATTGTAATTGGTTAATTAATTGAAGTAAAATCACGTGAAATTCTTTTGTTCCACCAAACTTATCCATCTGAAATAAACACGTCGAAGTGAAGGAGGAAAGCACAAATACGGTAGCCATGATCAATGCAACTCCGTTAAAAGCATAAGAAACAGAAATAAAGCTTGCTCGCCACTGATAAAACTTGCCATTGTTTGGTTTTCGCTGGAAAAATTTTTTTTCAAGTTAACAAGGCTGAATACCATTTTTCATTTTTCATGCGATGAAGAAGTTAGAAAATAAATTTGAAAAGAATGAAATTTCCCAGATGTTTCATTTAAGGTTGCTAGCAGCTGAGCTGAATGATCAGTTAACCCTGGTTACTATTTCAATGTCATATATTTGCAAATCAAATTGGTATGCTCTGTCGCTAAATAGCGAAGTTAGATCACAAAAATCATATTGGCGCCGCAATGTCAGAGTTATGATGGGCTCCTGTTAAGGTTACCAGGCGCCACAATGTCAACTTTATGATATACTTTACCCACCATCTGGTCAAGGACGATGTGTCCCGGTATGATTGGCCGACGATAGCGATTCATGTGTATATAAACAGTGGATTATTCACTTTCGTTGTTCATTACTGTTCATCCTTGCTCCCTCAACAGCTCGACATTTCAACCAGTTTACGACAAGAATCGGCGTTCACATCCATCTCTACTTCGACTACTTTGGATTATTATATATTATCGGCCAACAGTTCCATTCCGAACTTTAGCGATTTGATGAAT
>JABVXS010001847.1:0-11503 GCA_013365335.1 Madathamugadia hiepei | reverse complement strand
TTTAAAAAGTTGTTACTTTCATTAGCCATTGTTCGGATATATGGGAAGTGTGAAATGTATCAGAGAATTTCTTTGTTAGATAAAATAATTCCTTCTAACAAATCCTTTCATCATTTTTACTTTTATCGTTTCATAGCGAAAAAAATTGTCAAATCACAAAAGATTCAATCAATCATTCCTTCGTTGAAATTAAATTTTTTTCATTTGTTAAAAAACAATCAATTAATTATTTATTTTTTCAACATTTTCAATTTTATCATTAGCAAAAAAAAAAAAAAAAAATGAAAAATTGTCAATTGGAAAATAATCAAAAATATTTAATTGTTATTTGGTTGGCTAAAATAATTTATTTTTCATGCATTTTTTTTATAAATGGAAAAATTTTCTAACACTTGGAAAATGAAACTTTTTATGAGTAATTAATTATCGTTTCACAGCAACAAAAAAAAAAAATTAAAAATTGTAATTTCAAAACTAATTAAAAAAATTTAATTAATTACTCGTTTACTGTAAATAATTTTTCACATTCATTTGAAAAATGAAAAAACTTTTTAACATCTGAAAAATGAAAAATTTTTTGACCAATTAATTATCGGTTTGTATCATTTCTCCTTCAGCCATTGTTACAAGAAGAAAATTATCATGCCAAGGTAATGATGCAATTAATTAATTATTCATTGCCAATTATTAACTGTTTTTTTACCAATAATTTTTGCATTCAGCTTTTGTTGATTTTGTTCTAATCTAATTAGAAGAATTAATTAAACACCAAAAGTAAATAAAAATTGGTTGACTTTTTCCATTTTTTTTTACCGTCATTTTAATTGACTACGTATTGGTAGAGGACACGATATGGACACGGTAGTGGACACTGTATGGACACTATATGGACACTGTAGTGGACACTGTATGGACACGGTAGTGGAGACAATATGGAAACGGTAGTGGACACTGGGTTTGAATTAATTACTGCAACAAGCATTTGACTTCTTTTTAGTGTTTGTACCACGTGGTTGTAGGGTCCGCTATTGTAAAACGTTGTCTGCACGTCAGAGTTCCGTGCATCGTCCACGTCAATTTTACCATTTTTACTTTTTGTTTGAATCAACTGATAATTAATTTGATCATGAACTAACTCATTCATCCTGGACCAGACCAATAGTAATAACAAAATCAGGATTTCATCGGTTTGTGAAAATTTATAAGCAAATTTTGAAAAAATTAAAAAAAAAAATTCAGAAAAGATTTGCAATTTAATTTCTTCTTTCATGCCGATTGTGCAAAAACCATAAATGAATACACATAAATTGTCGCAATATTTTTGAAAAAAAAAAAAAAAAAATGTTTGTGATGGATTTTTAAATCAAAATTTTCCAACAATTTTTTTAGTTATCAAATTGCGCAAACAATTTTTTAAGTGATATTTTAATGGCGAAATATTTTAACAAAAAAAAAAAAAAAGCTCATTACAGAAATTTCATTAATTTTTATTATTTTTTTTGCAACTGAAAACTTCATTTTATAACTTTCGTTTTTAATTGGAAAAAAGAAACAATTTTTTGAATTATATAGCGTCATTTTTCTATAAAATATCACTTTTCCTAGTGCTTAGTTTGAAATTAAAAAATATTTGCTAAAAATTGTTATTAATACATTTCGAATTGAATTTCATTTCGGGAAAAAATTATTTATTTATTCATGAATTTTTTTTTTTCAATTTCTAGTTTGTGAAGAATTTTTTTGAATTAATTCCTCATTTTCTGAAATTTGGCTTTTTTTTTGCAAAAATTTTGCAATCATTTGTTTTTATGGAAAATATGGATTAATTTTCAAAATTTCATCTCCCAGTGTGAAAACAATAGCGTCTTTCATCCTTGTTGTAGGCCCAGTTCGATGAGTCCTTGTGCTACTAATACTGGTACTGGTGTGAAAACGATATTGTTCTTCTTTGTTTTGTATCCAAGGTCTTCTACCTTGGAGGTATGGCACGAATATCCAACCGGACCGTTGAACTTCTTCGTAGGGATGGATATTCCAGCTGGTGGAGTTTCGTCGTCTAATACTGCTCGTATGAGTTCAGGGACGAATATTCCACCTAGTGAAGTTTCATCGTCTGATACCGTCTCATTCTCATATTCATATACTGGTACGGTTCTGCGTACGTGTACTGCTGGAGACTTCCGTGTAAAGTTTATTGCTTTCTCGCAATTGGGTAATTAAACATTTATTTGGGTGGGTAGAATAATAAACAACAAAAGAATTAGGAATACGAATACAGTAAATAAGGTGATGAAGCTCGAAGTAGAGCTGGCTGCGAACGTCGATTCTTGTCGTAGACTAAGTGAACTGTCGCGAAAGCTGTCGAGTGAACAACGATGAACAACATGTTCTGGGGTCACAATCAATCCATTGTTCATATACACATGAATCCGTTGTCGTGGGCCAATCAGATTGCGACACATCATTCTTGACCAGATGGAGGGTGAAGTATATCATAAAGTCGTCATTGCGGTGCCTGGTAATCTTGAAAGGAGCACATCATAACTCCGACATCACGGCCCCCACTCTTGTGGGTCTAGCTTTGGTATTTTAGCGATACCCCGTATGTGCATGAGTCATAATTCAAACTTAATAAGCTCTATAGGAAATCTATCAATTCTGATTTGCAATGTTATATTTTCTATTCGTTGAAAGGCTTACCTTACCAAGCATAACTTTTTTTTTTGAGAATTAGGATCCATTTAAACGGAAATTTTAATCCATTTAAACCGAAACTTGAAAGTCGGATACATTTTCAAATGAATCCATTAATGTTGCATAATAAATTTTTGAAAGTTGAGTGCAGCGTGGGCGTTGAAAGTGTTACAAACTCTTTGTTTGGCACCTGAAATGTTTATCTGCTCAAGTGTAACAAGCTTAGAGCAATGGCTAAGAAGTCATAGGGCTGTAAGGGTTTAAGTTAAAGTTTTCCGAATCTGTTGAATGGTTGCTAAGTAAAGCTTCTTAATCACCCCGAGAATGGAGCGTGATTTGTCATTATCCCTTGGATTCTTACCTGAAAGCTAATGAGCTTAACTACCTTCTTCATTCCCGCACAAATTCTATCATTGCATTTCAAGTTTTAAGCAAAAATAAAAAGATAAAATTTTTCTTCGTTTTTTTTTGAATTAATAAAAGCATTCATCAGCAAACAATATTGTTTACTTTTCATGCTTCTTCATATTTTTATTTTATGAGACAAAAAAAAAATTCGAAAAACATTTAAAGTAAAAACCGTTTTTACACTTTCAATTAAACATTTAAAAAATTTTTAAATTTCTTTTTTTCTCATAGAAAATGCTTCTGATGAAGTTTTTTTAAACAATAATCAGCTTGTTTCAACATTTTTTTTTTATTTATGCTAATTAAAGTTTCTGCATTATTTTCGAATATATCCAATGTATTTTCGTTGGAAGAAAAAACTAATAATATTTGGAAGAGAAAGGAAAAGTGAAATTAATTTGTAATGAAAAATCACAATTATTTTTGTCTGTATGGAATTAATTAAAAAGTTTATGTAGACAAAATTAATTTCTTTGATTTTTTTTCACTGATTTTGGTATCGGCATTTACTGGAATATTTAACGGTCAACACTTGCCAGCATTCTGCTATTGGTAATTTTCATTTGTTAACATAACGGTATTGCTGGCATTGTGGTATTGGCAGCATTACGGTATTGATAGCATTACGGTATTGCTGGCATTATGGTATTGGTAGCATTACGGTATTGGTAGCATTATGGTATTGGTAGCATTATGGTATTGGTAGCATTATGGTATTGGTAGCATTATGGTATTTGTAGCATTACGGTATTGGTAGCATTACGGTATTCGTAGCATTATGGTATTTGTAGCATTACGGTATTGGTAGCATTACGGTATCGGTAGCATTACAGTATTGGTAGCATTACGGTATTGGTAGCATTACGGTATTGGTAGCATAATTGGTAGCATTGTGGTGTCGTCATTTGGTAGCATTATGGCATTGGTATTTGACATTTGATAGCATATTTGGTCGGATTATTTGAAACTGTAAATTAATCAAACTAAACTTTTTGTAAAAATATTAATAAATGATAATTTCAAAGTGACAAGGAAGGATATGGTATACTGCATTGGTAGTTTGGATCATTGTTAAGGTGTTGAAGTTTATGCAAAATTTTTACAATAGATTGAAATTTCTATTGATCATTCCGTTTTTCCTCCTTTTAAATGATATTCACCATTTATCATGATTCTTCACAGCTAGCCGTGTTAATTACCATAATTACACTACCAATGATTGTCTTCGATAATTAAAATGATGAAATTTGTTTAATTTCATTCAAATTATTCCGCACTATGTCGTCATAAATGTCATCTTGGTTTTGTTTCTTTTGCGAAATTATTTATTTATCAAATTTTTTCTTTTTTTTTTTTTTTTTTCAAAAAGTTTAAAATTCAAAAAAAAAATTCTTGCAAAAATGTTTAAAATAGCCAGGATAATACGCATTGAAGCTAATTAGCGATTCAATTTTCATAATTAATTTTGGAATTTTAGGAAATGTATAAATTATTGGCATTTTTTGGGATGTTTATGCTGATTGCTGCATTATTCCCGGAAAGAAATGCGGTAGTAAAAGCAATGATAATTCCGTATTTAACAAGTCATCAACAATTTCCATCAAGGAAAAATGAATTACAACGGCCTTTTCTAGTTGTTCATACTGCACCAGAATTTGACCATATGGTATGTTTGCTTACATTGCAGGTATTCCTAAAATTCCATTCAAATTATTCCATTCAAATTATTCTATTCAAATTATTCCATTCCAGAAAATAAGGAGGGAAAAATTTTTAAAAGCAAAATGATATCAATTGAACTTGGCAATTGAATTTCATTTGCAACAATTTTTTCTCTTCACGTGCATAATTTTCACTGGAAAAATTTGCCTGAGGGGAAATTCATGGATTGATGAAAGTGACAAATTTTAATTTTGCAACTTCTCATTAATCAAATTTTCACTCCAAAAAACCAACTTTAATTTGTTTTTCCATTTCATTTCTTTTGCTAAAATGTTATTTGAGGAAATTTAAAAATAAGTTAAATAATAAAAAGAACTTACAATGAAGCATTTGCACGTCAAATGAAGCGATGATGGTAAATGTTTCAAAAGCTTTACATTACATATGCTTAGACCTAGGCTTTTCTTTTTGAATCTATTTCTGGCTAGGTATTTTTTATATTTTATAAAGCCTTAGAACTACAATATAGACTTCGGGTTGGGCTTTTTTTCTAAATTTACTTATTTAAATAAATTCTTCAAATTTACTTATATTAATTACTTATATAAATGGGTCATTGTTAGTTAGCAAAATCTACCAATTTTATTATCAAAGAACTTTCACCTTATTAATCTAATTAATGTCTACGTACTTTTCAGGCGCTCTCATGCCTAGTCACTTTTTATAATTTGTAAGGCCTAAAAATTATTAGTAATATGGCTTAACTTAAAGCTTTCCATGAAAATTCCTTTACCACAGGTTACACTGTTACTCTATTTGTTGCTCACTGATTCAGCTTATTAAGATAATTAATTTAAAAAAATTTTACACAATAACAATTAGAATTTTTCAATAATTTCAAATTGAATTAATGAATAAAAATTTGTTCAGTAAATCATCATCATCATCATTTAGCTAATATATCTGATAATCATTTTTTAATAATTATAATCAGTTTGGTAATTCTATTATACTTAATTAAGATTACCTTCTCATTATTAATTAACTTTAACCACATTAAATAGCTCTTATTACTTGCCAGCGTTTGGGAATCTTATCAATAACTATTGACATTAACCTCATTAGCCTTAATAAGTAAAAAACATTTGCTAATTTTATCGCTAATTAATTGTCACTTTATCTATTTTAGCAAATTAATAGCGATTAAAGTTCGGTAATTCTTCATTGATTGATAACTATTCCTTATTATCAATAATTAACTGCAACATCATTAATTAGCCTTTTTGAATTACCATTTAATTAATAATTATTGACTTCAAACCTTCGTTAACTCTTATTCGTAATAAATCTTCTTCTCCTTTTTGGATGCTTGTCCCACTTGATTGTAGGGTCCGCTATTGTGGAACGTCATCTCCATGTCGTAGTTCTGTACTTCGTCCATAAGCCAGAAACCCTTGCTCACGAATCACATATATATACCAGGTCTTACCCATGCACGTAATATAACAGGTCTTATCCATGCACGTAATATAACAGGTCTTATCCATGCACGTATTATGCCAGGTCTTACTCACGCACGTAATACAGGTCTTATCCATCTTCATGAGTCGCATATACCAAGTCTCATCCATCTTACTCATGCGCGTCATCGTTGGAATATGCCTCAGCATTCTTGCTACTGCGATTATATTTGCCCGACCAACCCATTGCTAAGGTCTGTCATGGGAGAACCGATTCTTTACGATCGATGAATTCACCGTTTTCGTAATTAATAACTATTTGTTATCATTATTAGTAACTATCTCTCATCATTAGTTAAGTAATTGTTATTCGGCCAATTTTATCATTAATGAACTTTCACCCTATTAACCTAATTAATTATTAGCTGCTCCCACCATGGAGACCACTGATGACCCTGGCAGGAACCGAACCTGCAATCTTCTGGTTAGAAACCAGATGCCTTGGCATTTGGCTACAGGGTCACCCAATTATAAAAAAGTATTTAAAAAATTTCCATTAATTAATTACCTACCATTTAACAGATTTGTTAAATTTTGCACAAAAATTTACATTTCGCTTTGTCAGTCAACCTATCGCAACCGCATTCAACATATTTTTAAACTTTTTAATTTTCTGAAAAAATTTCCAAAAAAGTCCAAATGAAGGTAATTGAATTTTTTTTAATAAAAATTTCACTATTTTAAAAAAAAAATTGTTCTAAATTATGATTGACCAAATCGTGGAATCGATTCAGAGTTGAATAATTTTTGCGAAATATTTTTTTGAAAATTTAAATAATTTTTGCAAAATATAAGCCCTTTTTCTTAATTTATTCGTTATTTTTAAACACATTTTTTTAATGTGGAAAAAATTGCATTCCAAAATTGTAATTTCCTTCAATTAAAAAAAAGAAAAAAAAAGCTAATTAAAACACAAAATTTAATTGCTTCATTTTTTTTTTTTTTTTCACCTCACCATAATATATTTTCATCTAACCATTAAAAATTTATGACATCATATTTCCTAATGTTCTTTTTGTTTGTTTGTTTGTTTTTTTTTCAAATTATCAATTAATTGATAAATGAAAATTTTTAAATAAAGAATTTCGAGATTGTGAAAATACAAAGTGATACGATAAATTAAAGAATTATTATTATTATTGTGATCAGCCAGTTAATCAGCTATCACTTTCACAACACAATCAGTAATATTTGACCTCTTTTATGCTTCATCCTGACCTCGCTGATACTTTTTACGATCTATTAAAATAGCAATTTATATTGAACATTAATTAACACAAAGTGACGCCATACACGCAGTCCGACTGTTACTAGAAACGCATCTCGAAAAACAGAAGCCAATACACATAGCATTACTCAATCTCGAGAAAGCCTTCAACAAGCTCCCATGCAAACTTATCTGACATGCATTACGTTAACTAAGAGTCCCAGAAGAAATCATTCCATGGGTACAACTACTATACGAAAAGCCATTAACTAAAGCATTCGAGAATTTGCCGATAAATAACGGAATGCATCAAGGCTCAGCACTGTCCCCTCTATTCTTCATCCTAGCCATGGATGCCATAACCCATGACTTACAGAAGCCAGCACCATGGACCCTACTATACGCAGACGATGTCCTGCTAGCCGCAGCGAATAAATCCGAACTCGAACAACAACTACTGAACTTGTATAATCATCTCGAGGAGTTCGGATTGCAGCTAAACATCAAGAAGACTCTCTACATGACGACCGATCCTAATGAGCAAGGCACGATTCAAATCAATGGAATCAATCTGACAAGATGCAACAGCATCAAATACCTTGGCTCAACGATATCCAGTGACGGTCGCATGGATGGAGAAATCAACGCGAGAATAGCTGCCGCCTGGATGAAATGGCGAAGTACAACAGGAATCTCTTGCGACAAGAAGATTGGTGATCGCCTCAAGTCCAAGATATGCAGGACTGTCATCAGTCCAGTGGCTATGTATGGTGCCCAATGCTGGCCAATAACAAGGGAAAAACACAAACTTGCTTCTATGGAGACGAAAATGCTATGGATGTCGGAGATAACAGGGTTGGAACATGTGAGGAATGAAGACATTCGATGTATAGTTCCCATCACTGACAAACTCCGAGAGTTGTGCCTCAAATGGTATGATCACTCGCTACGAGCTGATACTCAGAAGATATCTAACAGAAGTAGAAAAAAGAGAACCTCCGGTAAGACCAAAATAACGGTACTAAAGCACATTAAATAGAAACCTAAGAAGTGTTGGATTAACACAGAACCGTGACGTATGGAGACGACGCTCCAAAGTAAAGGACCCTGCAACCAAGTGGGACAAACGCTAACATGGAAAAAAAGCGTTTGCGCGAGAATAGCTGCCGCCTGGATGAAATGGCGAAGTACTGCTTCGGTTCAAGAATCTAGGCAAAACCAGTGGTCCCAAGTGGTAATCGATACACTTGGTGTTGGGTTCAAGGATCTAGGCGAAACGCTTAGAAACAATTGAAGTCAACAATATCACAATTAGACAGCTGCAGAAGGCACCTCACATAATTCGATGATTGCACCATGCATAAATTTTGCACTCATGATTCGCTTATATGTCACGTAGTCCTAGACGCTTGGATTAGAAAGTGTTCGACTAGTGATATGTGATACGAAGACATTATGGCTAGCTCACTGAGTCCATACATCACGTAGTCCTACTTGGGAATTGTCCGACTAGTGATAGGTGATACCAGCATTTTAATATCAGTTGCTAATAATGCCATAATAAATAATTATTAGTAATATCAATTAGCGGCGGTAATTAGTAATAATAACAATAGTAGTATTAATCACTACAAAGTCATAATAAGCTTACCAGATTTGCCGCTTTTTGCAAGTAGCTTTCCAACACTTGGAAATATAGCGGCCGCTCTTCACGCAAAAAAATCTTCAAGTCTGCCAAAGTTGGCAGATTCGGGCCAATTTGGCACTCGCTATTCACTTCCATAAGCTGAAAGTATTCGTAATTTCAAACGATGCAACACATTTCGCCTAATAAAAACAGAAAACGATCAAAGTTAAAATCAACTAAAATTAAAATTAAATCAAGACTAAAATTAAAATCATTGAAATCAAGGGAATAAGCGAGCTATATCGATGTACAGATATCTCGGAACTTCATTGTAAAGTTTGACTCCTAAGGTAAGGAACTCGGTAGAATAAAACTATATTCATCCTACTTCATCGATAAACCTACCTCCATCACCTTTCTGGAATACGAATGTCTTGATTGCATGGTTGCGAACGTGCTAAACTTTCACTCTGTTTTTACCTACAGGTAGATCGATCAGTGTGAACCATTTCCTAATTACAGCAATGCGAGAGGATGGAGATAGATCAATGCAGATCAATGCAGCATCCTTTTTATCTCGATCTGTTAATTACCAATGCCAAAAAATATTTATCATTGTTTTCCTATAACGAAGGAAAGAAATCTTTGATTGATTTGTATTAATTGAAAAAAGTTGGTAGGCGAATAGTGAATAATCGATTTCTGAATATTTTTTTTCTTGGGCGAAGAAATTTTTGGTGAATTCCTCGATGTAATACATAATGAGTTGGATATTTCAGTTCATCAAGTTGATCAACGAATTAATCATTTTGTAATTCAATTTTCCACTTCAAATTATCAAATAATAAATCCCAAGTAATCGTACAAAATGAATAAAGGTATTGTAAAATATGCAAAGAAACACGGCAAACAAATAGTCGCGTCCTTCATCATTTTAATTCAGTACTTAATTTCAGATATTCATAATTCTGAATAAAATTCATATTTTAGCTTTTATTTATGAGACACATTGACGAATTGCTGGATTGACGAGTAATTTTCCGTTTCTATACTTTTCGCCATTTCTTCTTCTCAAATATTTTCTTATTCTTTTATTTTCAGTTTGCTTTTAAGCGAAAGACAGTTAAAGCCATAAGCTTATTTACGAATTTCGCAAAAATCTGACTCAAATTTATGGTTTTTTTTTTATCTTATGACAATGGTTCAAATCACATTGAGTGGCATTTCCGTGATTGAAAGCCGACCATTGCAGCTTCAGGTGGCGTTATGCAACAGCAAGCAAACATTTAAGACGGGTGAATTTCATCAAACAAGAATAATTATCAGCTGAACATGTTATAATAATAAATTTTTTTCTTCAGTTCTCTCAGAATTAAGGCCAATTATGGAGTTCGAAACAAAAGAAAGATGGTAGTAAAAGAATTCCATGATAAGCTAACCATTGAATATATCAAAGTATTAGTCCTTTTTTCTCATTTTCCAAAATTGCTTTTTCTTTTTTTTTTTTTGATCATTCTTCATATGTGATATCCTTGCTTACTCTCTTCTCGTTGTTTTATTAATTTATCAAAAAATGATGAAAAGTTCAAAATAAAAAGCAAAGTTTGTTGTTGAAATTCATTTGACTTTGGTTGCACAAAGAGCCTGAAATATGTCAAAGGAATAATCTGAACGTCTATTAGACAAATTGATCGCAAAATTTTCAAAAGATTATGAATTTTAAAACTGCGATAAATATTTCACTCAGTTAAGGCAGTTAGTATTGCAATTGCACTCATGCATGCAGCAGTTTGTTTCAAAGAAATAGCTAGTAATGGATAACGATGGCACAATGCTCCGCTTTGGTGCCTGTGGAATTGCAGAGTTACAAAATTACTTTAATTCACATGCGGATGAACTCGAACTTAAAAAATGCATTATGAACTCGAACTTTAAAAAATGCGTTGGGACAAACAGTTGCATTGCGTGACATACAGCGTGATGCGTTCTGTACGACTGTCATTAGCCCAGTTGTACTTCTACAAAGAGCTGCAGAGTTTAAAATTTGAAATGAATAAATTTCTGATTCCGGAATATGTAAAAAAGGAAATTATGTGGTCTACAAAAGGAAATTATGTGGTTCATTAAAATCAATAATTAGAGAAGCCAAATCATTACGAGGCTTATGCAACATTAAAACACTGTTGAAGGAAGTGTTCCTTTTCATGAGTTTCCTGAAATCTTAAACATTTCGCCCTCGAATTCTCATTGAAATGTGAACAAATTTCTCGTTCCTTCTCAAATTTAAACAATGCAAAATGCAACGATCAAAAGTGAAAGTCAGTTTATACTTTTCCATAACGAAGCAAAAAATCATTCATGCGACCCTTCCAGCAAACTGGATTT
>JABVXS010001846.1:0-11534 GCA_013365335.1 Madathamugadia hiepei | reverse complement strand
CAGAAACCCTTGCTCATCATGATTCGCATATACCAGGTCTTGTCCATGCACGTCATCGTTGGAGTACGCCCTAGCATTCATGCCACTGCGATTAGATTTACCCTACCGATCCGTCGCTAAGGTCTGTCGTCGGGAACCGACCGCTTACGATCAACACAAATATTATTATTGAAAAATTTTTACTTTTTAAAAAATGATAAATAACCTTTCCAGTGGCTGTAAAAATTTTATTTGGTCCACGCGTCACATCCAGATTTGCTAGTAATTTTTTACCAAAATAAGTAACGTGAAATAAATTTTCCATACTATTCCCGGTACGATCGGAAAGAATTTGCAGTTGAACTTTATTAAAAGCTGTACTAATCGCATCAATGATATGTTTGAAATGGTGATTTGTTCCTTTTTTCTGCAAAAAAAAATTCAAAAATTTTTTCTAAATTTTTTGAGTTTTAAAAATACAAGAAAAATTATTATTTTTTTACACAAAATGAAAGTTACAAAACTCACTTTCAATGACGGGAAAACTTCCTTCCATTTAGAAAAATGATTAAAATGAAAATAAATCTGTAAAATTTTACTTGAAAAGCTTGTTCAAGCCCAATTTCAAGCGTTCGCTTCCGTTCACTGCCAAGTTGATATTCACCAATTACAGTACCTTTGAAATTGATCATTCCCTGATGAACAATTGTTGCATCAAATTTGCTGTTGAAATCCGGTCCAATAAATTCAATTTTACCTTCATATTTTGGTTCTTCCGGATTTATCAAAACTAAATTACCAGTCGTTATCCGTGTGCTTCAAATTAATTATAATTCAGGATTAATGTTATAAAAATAAATAATTTAAAAAATTACCTTTTTTACCGGATCACAGCAAATCAAACCATCAATTTTAAACATTTTGTTTACTGCAATGTGAAGAAATTTTGGAAATGAAATAGTTCAAATTGGCTTACTTTTGAATGTAATTGGTTTGTTGAAAATTTTCGCCAAATAAAAATTCACCATTGCGAACGGTTTGCTAATGCTATACTGTAATTCGGTGACAATTTCGGCTGTTGCAGTTCTTTCAGCAGTACTTTTTGCACTTAATTTGTACAAATGTCGTTCATTAATCTCATTTGCCTAAAAAACTAATTTTAATTATGATTTTTTTGAAATTTAATTCAAATTTCATGGTACAAACTTCACTTGAAAGCCTATCAATTCATTTTACCACTTTCTAACTCACGTTTTTATTTTTGAAAAGAAATTTAATATAAAGGAAATGAACTTCACCGTTAAAATTCCATCAAGGTTGTAAACTTTGTCATCGACGATAAGTTTAAGATTTGTCGCATAATCTTCGGGTTGATTGGTTTGTTGTAAATTACCATCTAATATAATTGTTTTGAATGGTGTAATAATACCAAGTTTAAGCTTTTTGCTTGGAATTGAAATTTCAAAATCAGTTTGCATTTTCCGGTTTATTTCCGATCCTGGTGTATCCATAATTATTGAAAATTTCTGTTCTTCTCGCTAAAATTAACTCAATTAATTGAGAATTACAATTCTTCATTACAATTTTGAATTGAAATGAAAATTGAAAAAATTTCATTAATAAGTCAAAATACTCAGATGAAGAAACTTACAGTACTGTATCTTTCGATATGAAGTTGATAGCTATTCAAACTGCGATCAATTTTTTCCACTTTAATACTTGCTTTCATTGTCGGGAAATTTGATTGGAACTGGAAAATTTTTCGCAAATTTTATTTAAAGAATTTAAAAAAACAACTTTTCACTCACAAGTTTTAAAAACAAAAATCACATCGATACATGCTCGAATCCCGAGAAGTTTTGCCAGAGTATTGCCGGAACAACGATGTTTCTCGATAGCTTCCAGAGATTTTAGTCCAATATAGAATGGTTCATGGCGATTATTTTGTACCTTTACAATGTCGTGGCTGGAAAAGGTGACTCTATTAGCAGCTAATTCATTTTCATTTCCTTCTATGTCGTGACGATAAGGTAGGATGTGGAATTTTCGTTGAATATCACAAAATTACTTGCAAACTTTAGAAAGAAATATTTGCTGTAGGTTTATAATTAGGAAAATCACAAGAATAACGACGATCGATGAGAAAGATATTCACCGTATATTTGCAATCAAAAGATCCTTATGTGGAAGGTCAATCTTCAATGACAATTTCCTTCCTTCAAGAAGTTCCATAGTTTGTACTATACTTGCTGCAGAATACAAACTTGATTTTACCATAACGCCCGATGCTACATTACCCGCACGTAAAAGTACTGCACCATCACGTACAACCGATATTGATGGACGTATATTTAGCTGAAATGTAAAACTTTGGAATAAAAAAAAAACAGAACAAAACGATTGTGATGATGAAGAATAGCTTAATTCAAACAACAAAATTTTCTTAAAATTTTTTTAAAACTTTCAGTGGCAATTTTCTAGCAATTTTAGCAGCAACTGATTTGTTCAACGCAGATTACAGACTTACATGACCATTAGCGTGGGTTTTTCGCTGCAACAAATCCAGAAGATTCAGTTGCAATTTGCTGGCAATTTTAGTAGCAACTGATACATTAAGAAGAAACTGCAGCGATAACCCGGACAATGTTGGCAGTGTTTGTGATAGATCGAGCAGAATCATATGACGTGAAAGCTGCAAGGAATAAATTCTGAGTGTAATTCTGAGATAAATTCATAATTTACTCCAAAAAAAGTTCAGTGTTAATGTTAGATTTTTGCCAAAAAAATTAAAATTACTGAAAAATAACAAAGCGAAGTGGTCAATGAGGTCATGCAATGCAACTCAAAAATAAGCTTTATCCTAGTTATCCACATGTAGTAATGCTATGGCTTTGCTAGTAATTAAATGGTGAATTGATTTAATTAACTTCATTTTCTTTTTCTACAGTTTTAGTGTACTTTTAAATTATTCCAAATTTGAATTAAGTAGCTTTCACCTTCCTTGTCTTCTCTTCCATCAATTTTGCTAATACTCTATCAATTGCAAAACTTTCCTTCACTTCATCGAGAAATTGTCCATGATCCTTTTGAAAACCATAATAATGCAAATCATCTCCAAACATCTAAATTAGGCATCAGAATGCATTAAATTGTTATCCATCTCAGAAATACCAGGATCAGTAACCTTGGTTAAAAATTACTCGAATGTAGTATGACAGTTGCAATGATTTGCCAGCACCATTCTTTCTTTTCATATACATTTCCTTCAAACGATTCAATTTAGAATATCGTGATTGGAATCGCTTTTTTCGGAAAACATGTCCATTAGAATTGCTAATATAACCATCCGGACCGAATAAATCCTCTTCCGCTTCCTCCAGACCTTCAGCTCGAGCACCAATTTCCAAAATGTTGATACTATAAGAAAGGTACCAATGAAATTTAAGATGCATTGAAAAAATAAATGAAATTTTTATATATGAATTACAAAAAAAGAAAAAATTTGATTTTCCAGAATTTATGATCAAACATTGAGTACTAGTGTATCGGTATCGATCTCCGCGATATTTCTCATTTTGAATTTTTAACTTTTTCTTTTCTACCAAATATTCATTGAAATATTTTATTGATCAATTAAATAAATTAGTATTTTTGTAACTCCGTAATGAATTCGTCAAAATTTTTGATACTTCACGTAGTATATTTGTTAAGAAAAATTTTTTAATTAATTTTTTCTAACAGCATAATTATCAAGTTCAATAACCTTTTTCCGAAAAGATGAGTAGTAAAATTCAATGATACTTGACGTGGTATATATCCTTCCGGTACCAGTAACACAGACATATCCGCGTGACCACCATAATTATTCTAAAATATTTTGTATGATCGAAATGTAATGAATTTGCATCAAATATATTTTCAGTGGTGTCAAAAGCAAGAAGCGAACATATATTAATTATGATTAATCAGTCAATCAATCACACTGCCATCAAAAAATCTTAAAATTTCAAACAATCAAATCAAATCTTAATTTCACTAGTCAATGACTTTTTCACTCGATTATTTCGATACTTTTGTAGAACTTTAACAAAAATGATAATTTTTTTAAACTGCTTCGAAAATTAAAAAAAAAAAGAGTAAAGCAAAGGAGAAAAATGATTCTTAAATAAAAATTAATTACTTCTCTGTCAAAAAATCCGAATTCAAAATAACGTGAGAAAAGTTTGGAATCCAAGTTGTAGCGTTGTGAAATGTGAAATCTTTTCAGGATTTGTTGCAAATTACGCAATCCTGGATTTGTTGATCTTTGTTTAGCATTCAAATATGACCAAATATATGATCGTACTGCAAGATCAATCGTAGGGATTTTTAATTTTTCTTTACATTCCAGATATATCGCTCATTGTACTTTTATAGTCTAATGGTCCGGTAAATAGCATTACAGTATTTCTTTGCTAAACAGTGAGAAATTCATTGCAATTTTCTTATTTTATTGATTAATTTGCAACTTTATTAAACCTTGATTGACAGTTTCATTGTTCAATTGTTCAATAATAATTTGCAATATTTCATCATTTGCACATTCCATTAATTGTCGGAATGAAGTTATTCGTACTTCGATATTTTGCTGAATTAATTAATTATTTGCTTCAACACGTATTGTTTTTTTTCATTCATTATCGGCCATCAGTTCTATTACGAACTTTGGCGATTTGATGAATTTTTTTAAAGGCTTCTAAAGCTTTTTTGTGAGTTGCTTTTGTTCCAAAGTTAATGAATTCTAGCTCAATGCTTCATCACTTTCCTCTTTAACCATTTATTAAAAAAATAAAAAAATTAACAAAATTAATTAAATGAAATATAATTCATTTGTTAAAAAAATATTGAGCTATAAATTAAACGGTATAAGTTAGCATCAATTGTTTTGGATTATTTATCGATTATAAAACTTATAATTCTGAAATTGAATAACTTTAAATGAAACCTTTTGATCGCGGAATAAATCAACAATTTTGTTGTTTCGTCGATCGCTACATGGTTTTCTACGTAAAGCGTCGATTGCAGCGTTTTTCACTTCATTTGGAATTCCATCGTTTGCAATACACGCAGATATTTCTGATAAAGAATGCTCTCCCGCACCGATATTTCCAATAGATTTCAAGATTATTACCGCATTCTGCAAATGAGTTAGTAAAACTGTGGTTTTTGTTGCTAACTTGGGTCATTTTGCAAAACGCTCACCTTAATTTCCTCAAAATGCTGTCCAACCTGACAACCAGGTGGTAGTTTGGATGAAATACTCTGAATGATACGTTGCACTGCCAATTCCAATCCACAAGTTTGATGAGCAATACAATAGGATTGTACTAATGATGAAACAGCCAATAAACCTTTTAAAAAAAGTCGAATTTATTTAATCAAAACTCTCCACTTCCTCATTCCTTACGTTTCCGTATTTTCCATATTACGACACTGTATTTTAGCTACTACTACACTTTAATTCAATTGAAAATTTTTTCAAAAACAAATTCAAATCGCAATTTTAGAATTCTTAAAATGTTTCAATTGATAGTCATATTGATAAATTGAAATGAATGCCAGCTTACCATGAAGTGGTACTGTATCAATAAATGTTGCAATGGAATCCATGATGTCTTTTGTTGGATTTGGTAATAATGCTAACGAAGCATAGAGTGATTCCGGAGCTCTTCCTGAATTGATCAAATTGCCAAGTTGTTGAAGACATGGATGTGATCCACAAGCTGATAAAGCATCAATGAAAGCATCACATTGTAAATTAGCAATTGATGATAATTCCACCATGGATAATCCTCGAAGATTGTACACCAAATCAGCAAAGTGTGATGCTGCCTGTAAAGCTTTCGATAATTAATTCGCCAAAGGAAAAACGAAGTCAAGTAATATCAGGAAGGAAAGGAAATGATTTTCCCCGAATGCTTACATCCGGATTAACACGATCATTCGCTTCACATAGCTCATCGATAATTTTCTTAACAAATTGAGGTGAATTCCGCCCATGAAAATTGTCATTTTTGTGATCGAAAATTAATGATAATCGATCCTTGAATAACTCTTGCTGTCCTGCATTTGCAATTCCAACTGCTTGCAATGTTTGCTCAACTTGTAAAGTACCAAGACTACCTTCACCAAACGGAGAAACAACGCGATAATTTTCGGTACAAATTACCTGCAAGTATTGTTTGCTATCAGTACTGAATCAGTGACATTCTTAATTTATCAGTTTTATCAATTTCACTCAAAGTTTATCAGTTTGCGCTACAAAGTTGAGAGCAAATATAATTGATTATTTTAACATTCATCAAATTAAAATGATAAAAAAAGTGATTTCAAACATTATTTATCTGTACTAATTGTAATTGTTCAAAAGAATAAAATTATTTCAATGAAACTAAATTCATTAATTGGATGAAAATATTTTCAACGAAACTTTTCATCTCTCAACCAAATATTTCGTCAGGACTTGCTATACTTTACCTTAAAACATTTCATGGAACAGATTTATCAAAAATATCAAATAGGCACAGCAACATGTCAACCTACCATTTTCTTATCATTTTTAGGTTTACCCATCTAAGAGAAGGAATGTGCAGTAAAACAATCGGCCAATTTTTATTTACTTCATTAATATAACTTACCCGTTGAAGGTTATTATGAGCAATTTGACGTTCGCATGTTTGTTTCATGTCCATTGTTGGTGCCACTTGTATTTTCTGAACTTTTTATTGAAAAAATTTTTTAAACGGAGAATTTTGCAATAAAACATTTTTCAATTTTCAAAATTATTTTTTTCGATTATCTTGATTTTTGATCTTTCAAATTCATCATTGCAATCATAAAAATAAATTCTCATAACATCAAATATAATATTATCAGCGACCTTTAATACCACACATTTAAATCATTTATGACGTTTTTGAGACTTACCTGCTCTTTACAGCAATTTAAAAATACAGACGACCTTTTCAAGATATGAATTTTAAACTTTTTTTAAATTTCGATTAAGCTCTCGTTTAACTAGATATTTTGGAATCATTGATAACCAGAATGTTATATGGAACTGACCGACTTCAGTTTATACGGAATAGCTCGAACTCCGGCAACATCATGTTCACGATAGCATGCATTTAATTGTTTTGTTGTTTTCAATTTCAAAATTTCATTCAATTTTCCTTTCTCAATGGTTATCGGACAATCACCTGCTATATCTCTTTCCCTTGTCCCTTCTAAAATATTCAACTGAACCAATCAAATTAGTCAGAATGTCTTGTGATGTGCGATAGTTTGCTTCGTTCAACACTCATCTATGCAGTATTATATGATTTAAATAATTAGCTAAAACTCGTGAGCTTCCACAATTCATTGTTTTTTTTTAATTCAAGAATCTCACGGAAGGAAATGGTATGTTTCTTGTAAGTAAACACTAATGAAAAACATTCCAAATTATTGAATTTAAAAAAAAAAACGAAAAGACAAAAATGACCATGTATAGTTTGAAAAGCAGATAGAATAGCACGTTTGATATTGACGGACCACGTGAGGTCAGAATCATGCGGACAAACTGCTTTCACTTCACCATCATCGAACGCGAAACGTAGTGAATACTTTTCTACAGTATCACTCCAATCATTTCCAACATCGATCCCCTTCAGTGATGTTCGCGTAAGCTGTAATGGCGTACACTTATATCTTCCAAACTAATAAGCTTTTTCATTAATTCAAGCATTCGAGCTTAGCCAAAATTTGATACAAAATACACGGTACTGCAATGGTGCGTACTTGTACCTTTCTTATTATTACTACTTAATTAATTGGTTTCAAAGTAATAGCTCTTTTCTTGAAAAATATATCAATTAATGGGTACGGTAAATTACTTTTAGGCTTAGATCAATGAATATTCAAGTTGGAATTAAACTTTGTAGGTATGAAAATTTTTCCAACAATTATAAAATGAAAATAAATTTTTTTTAAGCCACTCAGGCATGTAAAAAAACATCATTTAACTTATCTTGATTAATTTTGAAAAGAGTAATAAAAATTACCTCTTATGTATCTGGATATTTGAAATTTTAAATGTCATTTGGAAATTAATTAAGAGTTACCGGAATTAATTATTTAAGTTTAATTGAACTATCAAGAATTATTACTTTGAGTGAAAATTCACAAGATGAATGCACTGATATATGCGCTTGTGCAGTTTGTATTACATCCGCATGATTTCCATCACGAACTTTCAAAACTGTTCGAGATTTCACGTCGAATATATAACTACGACCTACGTCATATTTCAATTCCGATAATACTCCTAAATGGCTAATAAATTTTATAACATTCAACTTATAGAACATTTTTTTATAATTCAACATTAATGAATTATGGAATATTCAGTTGTGAAAAACTTTACTGTGTTCCTTGCTTAATTAATATTAATTGATTAATTCATTAATTACTTATAATAGATTGCTAGAAGCAATTTAAACAATGTTTGTAAAAAAGAGGGATTTGTAAACTTTTCCATTATTTATTTTAAATTTATTGATGAATGCAAAAAGTTAAAAAAAAAAATTTCATCAATACTCTATCGTAATTTCCTTCAAGCAGAAGATTAAATTTCCTAAGGATGAATTTTCCTTAACTGAAGTAAAAATCTCCATGTCTAAAATATTTTTAATTTTTTCTTGTTTAAATGTTAAAATTTAAATGATGTCAGTAGTTTAAATAAGATGGGTAAAAGTTGAAATTTGCAGAGGCAAGATGGATCACAGCAGGCTACAGTAAACGATAATAAACAGTACTTTCACTTGATTGATTGTTTCGGATAGCTAATATTAAGTTGCTAAAGAAATGATTAACACTGTAAGTTTCCAAACAGAATTACCGCAGGCTTCTCAGCAGTACCACATATTAGAGTACATTTACGTTCACTATTGTAATGAGTTTAAAATTTCAAAATTTGGATTTGCATGCTCCAAATGATGCCTTCAAATTGCTCATTTTTGAAATTTGTTGAATTTTCAAATTGCTTTTCTAAATTGCGAATCAACAACCACCCGGCGTATTAGTCATTCACATTCAGTTCCTACCCTACGGTAAGCAGAAATAATAGCTTCAAGGTTATCAATGTTGAGTCATTCACTGATAAGGTATGAACGAATGACAAGGCATTCCTCTTTTATTCTTCAAAAATCATTTTATTATCAAACAATTCCAAATAAATTCGGCCAGGAAATGCTGAAAAATGTTTCATTTTTCTCGTTACCTTTACCTTCATCTACAATCTGAAGTCGATTACTTCCTTTTCTATTTAATTTGCCTCAAAGTTCATAGCGAAAAAATTTTGAAAATTCAGACTTTGAGAGTAATGCTGAAAAAAAAGAATTCGCAAGTAGAATTCATAAACTTTCATGATTTTAATTGAAGTCTAAATTTTTTTAAAAGCTTTCATGAAAGTTTTCCTCTGCTGATGAGCATTAATTGTAAGTGGGAAAGATTCGATGATTGAAAAAATTTTTCAATACAAAATTTTCATAATTGCGTCAAACATTGACCTGTGAATTAGGGCAGAAAAAGCAGTAGCATACCTGTGCAAGTTCTGGCGCAAGTATCCTTATCATCATGTGCAGCTGAAGTGAAATGGATAATTAAAAGTATTAAAAAGTAAAATTAAGAAATGGCGATGATAAAGCTCCACTAACAATCACGTTATAAATTATTAAAATTTTCATTTAATTTTGTTTTCGGCAAGAATTAAACATTTTAATTTGTAAAAATAATTAATTAGTCTTGTGACGCAGAATGTTACCTGTTGAAGTAAAAAAAGCTTGGAGAAGAAGCAACCATTCAAGGTGCATAATTGTTTGATAACTAGTTGGAAGGCGGTGGTAGTTAGGCAATTGATAACGATTAAGCTTCACTATCATTTCAGCATCATTGGCAAAGAATGATTGTCAACCAGTGATAACAGTAATGCTACACGACAAGATCGTCATCGATTCTCTTCCGATGCTGCACATAATCATTAGGTGACAGAAGGTCAATGTTTAGATAAAAATTTGGATAAACGGAAAAGTTCCCAAACAATTTATGATGAACTCGTTTGATTTGAAAAGACGAGAAATGAGTAAGCAGGATGATAAATCAACACTGATTACCAGATACTTCACGGATATGCTATAATAAACGTGCAACAAGTAACACAGACGTGTGCAAGTTCAACTTTGTTTAAATTTCATCCGTTAATGCACAAAAAATGCATTTATGCGCTGATGTTTCAGCAATATCTGAGAAGAAAGACAAGTTTTACACTTGAAGTAAACCATCTTACTCAGGAAGCTTCAGCAGACTATAACTTCACTTCTGAGACCACGATGGACAAAGAAATTTGACAGATGAATAACAATGCTTTCGTAAAGCTTCAGAAAAAGGTTTGGTTCAGCAAACATCTGAAAACAGTATGAAAATTACTGTTCATGAAGCTATAGTACTTTGTACCCTTCAACATGGATCTGAATCTTTGGTCATTTACCACCACCACCTACGTCTTCCTGAACTTTTTTATCACCGCCGATCATTTACTGCATTGATCATTAACAAATGAGACAGCCTTTAATAAGTGGATACTGCTTTTGGTACTCACTGTATTTTCTGAAATTATATTTTTTCTTAGAAGTAGAAATTCATAATTTACCATTCTGTTATTAACTGATTTCAACATTACGATGGACAAAGAAATTTGACAGAAGAATAACAAGGCTTTCGTAAAGCTTCAGAAAAAGGTTTAGTTCAGTAAACATTTTTATGAATTATTGTGATAACTGTTGCCATAAGGATTTCAAAATCTACCGAAGAATCTCTTGATTTGGAGACTAGTTTCCCTAAAACAATCAAGAGATCCGTTAGCAGAGAACAACTGTTGACCTTGAACACTTGGTCTATCCGTCTCGTAATGTTGGGAAGGCAGGCTTTTCGTCCTGCATACCACAAGCATCAACCAAATCTTCTCAAGTGATTGGTGGCTAAAGCTAAGCAGAGTAGCCTAGCTAATTTGGGCAACTACAGAGGGTTGTATGAAGTCCTGAAGCATATCAAAAACAAAGCGGTATTCTCTGTTGACGGTCATTTTCTGATGGTCACTTCAGGTCAAATTTCATAAGCTTGTGAGTTTGCAAACAGTGCGAATTACCATCAAATTTCACAGGTAAAGAAGATATAAGTCTAAATACTGAAATTACAAAAATATTTTACTTACTTTTTTTGCGTTTGTCCCGCTAGGTTACAGGTTCCGCCACTGTGGACATCGTCTTCGTGCGTTCGGCTCCATAGATGCAAGTTGTCTTGTTCCATTTCCCTTGTTATTAGCCATTGGACTGAAGGCGATCACTTTATCTTCTCACCTAAAGTGATTTATGTTGTACTTTTTGCCCATTTCGTCCAGGTGGCACCTATTTTTACTCCATAGAATTCTTCTTTCATACGGCCACTGTCGGAGATTGTTGAGCCAAGGTATTTGAAACTGT
>JABVXS010001845.1:0-11535 GCA_013365335.1 Madathamugadia hiepei | reverse complement strand
TGTTGCATCTCATTCTTCTTGCGACTATCCTTGCCCGACCGACCCGTCGCAAAGGTCTGTCGTCGGGGAGAGTGTGAACTCACTAATAATATTTCGAAACGATGAGTTTGCGAAATTGGGGGTGTAATTCGCCATCAGTGGATTCTGGAGCCACACTCCGTTATTCACGTATATATCTTTTATGAAATATTCTTTAACTTTTTAATGACTTCTCTAAGACAAGCTTTTCTGCGATGTTATTGTATGATGTAGAACAGTTTTTTACCAGATACAGTCTCATCATGATTTAGAATTTTTATCGAATTTTCTCCAATTTGAGGAAGTGGTAAAGGACGGTCGGAAATCTGTGCTGTTGGATACTGGACTGATCTTTCGGTTGCGTTGCGTACTTTGCCTGAGTTGGCGGAAGTGGTTCGGGAAAAGATAGCTGGTGACATGCTCTCTAGATCCATAATGTTAAGCCCGATGGAAGGACATCTCTATTTGTTGGTTGCGCTTGGAGATGGAACAGTGCATTATTTTCAAATTGATATGAAAACTGGTTAGCCTGGTTTTCATGAAGTTTTTATATCAAATTATATGCGGTAGTAAGAGCCCCTCTTTTAATGTGCTCATTTTCCTGGTCGTAGGCTATGCGCTACCTTTTTGTAACTGAGTTGTTTCTTGTCGTTTATCAGACTGTGTATTGAATTCATTTTTCGATGTAAGAATAAGTTTCATGCCTTGTAAATATATTTGAGTTCAGGTGCTCTTTTGGATCCGAAAAAAGCAACTCTTGGGACACAACCTATACATTTACGTAAATTTCGATCTCGTTGTTCTACAACTCATAACATTTTTGTGTGCAGTGATCGTCCAGCAGTTATTTATTCTTCAAACCAAAAACTTTTGTTTTCAAATGTAAATCTCAGAATGGTTTCTACAATGACACCGCTTCATTCAGAAGCTTATCAAGATGCTTTGGTACTAACTGATGGACATTCGTTGGTTATCGGTCAGTCGTATTCATTAATCATCAATAGCAAGCTTGTTACAGTACTAACTCTTTTTTTCTTCGGTTATGATTTTTGGTGAATGTGTTTTATGTGTTTCTAGTCAATTTTTTTCCGAATTTGAATGAACAATTTCTAGAGATTTTCCAGGCAAAATCGATGATATCCAAAAACTACACATTAGAACAGTTCCATTAGGTGAAAGTCCTTCTAGAATTGCCTATCAGCCGGAAACAAATACTATTGCCGTAACTGTTGAACGACTGGAGGTAATTTAGTTTTCCTTCATTTATATAGTGTGTATGTTTTTGTTGAAATATCCAGTGAAGAAATCGGCATAACTGCTTCTATTTGATCATGGGGATTCATGTCTGCATATAAATATGTCAACTTTCCTGCAGTTCGTGGATGCCTCGGGGAAACATTATTTTGGGCAATGTGCATCAAAAAGTGCAGTGGAAACATCAACCAGTCGACTGAGTTCTATGAGACGCGAACCTACTCCGGAATGTTTGGCGGAGCAGATGGAAGTGAGCGATTCTGATTAATAAAAAAGATCAATTAATCAGTGCTTGTTTTCCCAGAACATATACATTGAATTAGCCATAGTAATTGTTGAAATTGGTTAGAAGTCGTAAATTTAAGTCTGTGATATTTTGCTTTCAGGTTTTCCATGTCACTCATTGTTTCAAGGTAGTGTTTTTTTTTTTGATCGCATACATAATATGAGTGCATGAGATTGCAGGTCAGTTCAGTTTTGTTGCTGGATTCCAATACATTTGAAATATTACATTCCCATGAGCTTGAAGGCAGCGAGATGGCAATGTCACTGGCTTCTTGTCAACTTGGGAATGATAGTCAGCCGTATTTCGTTGTAGGCACCGCTGTTATGATGTCTGATGAAACGGAATCAAAAATGGTTAGTCACACAGTCACGAGTTTAATGATGCCAAATTGTTTTCTGCTTGATTTCTGATTTCCATCAATTCAGACCAATTTAGCAGTTTTTCAGTTCAGGAAAACTCATAATTTTAGGGCCGTATCATGATGTTTCAAGTGTCAGAGGGTCCAGAACGCATGCGTCTGGTGTATGAAAAAGAAATTAAAGGAGCTGCTTATTCTATTCAGTCTATGGATGGTTTGTAAAATTGGTTTTGGAAGCACTTTATTTCAAAAATTTTAGGACTTGAATATTTGGAAAGGCGAACATTTTCATTATTTCTAATATTTTTTTTAACTGAAAAAGGAAATGTGACAAATATCGGGATATTTCAAAAAGTACATATTGTTTTCTATTGTACAATATTTTTTATAAAAACTATGGCACTGCAGGAAAACTGGTAGTGGCAGTGAATAGTTGTGTTCGTCTATTTGAATGGACTGCGGACAAAGAATTACGGTTGGAATGTTCAGATTTTGATAACGTTACCGCATTATATTTAAAGACGAAGAACGACTTGATTTTGGTGGGCGATCTCATGCGGTCTCTCTCGCTTCTTTCGTACAAATCAGTGGAGTCAACGTTTGAAAAGGTGGCTAGGTAAAGAATTTATTTTATTTTCATTATTTTCGCACCAAGTGTTTCCATATCTTGCTCATGTTCATATTTTTAAAAGTTGGTGTTTCTGCTAATCTGTTTTTCATTGGGGAATGATTTTATCTTTGATTTTGAGGATTTTAAAGTTGTGATCTTACAAATTAGTGGGTGTATGCATGTTTTTAAGAGATTTCATGACAAATTGGATGTCAGCTTGTGAGATAATTGATTCTGACAGCTTTTTGGGTGCAGAGAACTCGTATAACTTATTTACGGTGGTCAAGGATTCATTCACAGTGTTCAAAGAGGAAGGGACAAGATTACAAGTAATTATGTTTTCATTATATCTTCAAAAATTTAGTTTGTATTCAAATGAAAATGGCCTCGGTCAAATTTTTGTTTAAAATTTTTCCATTACAAATGATTCTCCAAATGTAATAGATTTTTTTAGGAATTAGGATTATTTTATCTTGGTGAAATGGTTAATGTGTTTTGCCATGGATCTTTAACTGCCACCCAAGTTGATGTAGCACCACTTTATCATTCCTCGATTTTGTATGGTACTTCCGACGGTGGTATAGGAGTTATTGTTCAAATGCCTCAAGTGCTCTACAAGTATATCTTTGATTAATTTAGGAAGTATGTAAAAATTCTTGACAATTGTAATTTTCATCCAAAAGGAATTTTTCTGTTTAGTTCTCTGAGTTGCGGAAGTTCCTGATTTTTGTGTTTCAGATTTTTACAAGACGTTCAGAAACGTTTGGCTGATTATGCAGAAAATTGCATGCGAATTTCGCACACACAATATAGAACATTTGAAACAGAGAAGCGAAGTGAAGCTCCAAATGGTTTCATTGATGGCGATCTAATCGAAAGCCTTTTGGATATGTGCAAAGATTCAGTGGGGCAGATCGTGAACGGACTTAAAATGCCTTTGTTGAACGGTAGAGATGCACTATTTTGCAGCATTTATTCCGTCAACTGTTTGCAAATAGGGCCGTTGTTTTTTCTTCCATAGTCTACATTTTTCATTAGGGCTTACATTTTCTTAAGCAAGAGTAAAATCCTTCGTCCATTGATGCATTATTCCAGCTCTTTATTGACGAAATCGTTGCTTATATGTCATCAAAAATTACACCCTAAAAATTTCTAGACAGTATTTTCGTATTTCCAGATGGGGCAAAACATGGCTCCATGGGACTCGCTTGGATGGGGAGGGGAAGAGGTGTAATTTGCTCAAATCTATCAAATTTAAAATACTGAGGTTAAAAGTATTTTAGCGTAACCGGAAGTAGGCTTCGTTATCCCGAAATGCACTTGGTTTCCCTCCACATTTAATAGCATCTCTAATTTACAAGTTGTGCCGGTTTCTATTTTCGGTCATTTCATGTTTTTGCTGCAAGCTGTTCAAAAAAAAAATCCAAAATTTAGACCCAGAGGTGGTGAAGATAAATTCTTCATGATACCTGAGAAGCAGGATGGTTGTGTAACAAAAAATTTTTTCTAATCTGCTTTGATTTTCTGATTTAACACTTCCAATAGCATCGACGTTTTTATGCTGTTGGATTCAGCACACGACAATGATTCCCCCTTCATTCCAAATTTAATGTTCTGCTAACCATCTTTTGGTATTGTTTTCAGATCTTTTGAATAATCGCATTACTTTTAGCTCCTCCGTCCGAAACTGCGGGACTAGTAGCTGCGACTGCAGAGGATGTGTTAAAGCTCGTCGAAGATTTGTCAAGGATACATTAGCAATGACAAGATGTGCAAGTATTGTAAATCTGATTCTGTTGGAGAATCTGTAAAGTGAGGTTGTGTTAAAGGTTACTGATAGTCAATTTGCTTTGCAAATTCGACAGTTATTTGCGATCTCGGTGTACTGCTGTGGAAAAGTAGTGAAGCCTTCTTATATATGCTGCATTAAAATTGTGCGATTATGTTTTGTATTCATTATCCTCTAAATAAGACTCCCTCTTCCTGCCATTCCTACCATCGAAACAAGCTACCACAAATTACTTCAATTCATTGTGTGTTCCAGATTCTGGTTTCATGTTTCACCTCCAGCTTCCAGTCATTTACTTAAGTATCCGACTTTGTTTAGACATAATTTTGAAAGTGTATTCGCTCATCCAAGTTTGAAATTCTTGTTCAGGTTTTCCATTTTCAGTTTTCAGAACATTTATATTTTCATAAAAAGAAATTCAGTTGCACAAGAAGTTTTCGTATTGTGTACAGTTTCCATATTTTTAAGAAGTTCTCATGTTTTTCGTATTTGCAAGTTACAAGCTGTAATTCGTTTTCTAATACCTTCCCTTTAGTTGTATGCTTTTTAACGGATGATTTTTTGATGTCAGGTTTGCGTATTATTATCCTTTAGATGTGATAAATGTTCTGCTGATGGAGCTTAAATTACTATGGCGAATCTAAACCAAGCTTGTGTAGTATAAGCAACGAATGTTTCAATATTCATTATAAAAGACTAGCAGACGTTTTGGAATTCATTTCATTATTAAAGGCTTTGCTGTACCTGTCCGGTCTTTAGAGAGTTGGTTCTGTCCAGAATCAAATTAATTTGTATTTTCTGTCGTATTGTACGTGAGAGATCTTTGTTTTGTAAAATGCGGGCAGCAATTACGGGAGATATTAAGGGTGTGAAAATCATTAATTTGTATTTTCTGTCGTATTGTACGTGAGAGATCTTTGTTTTGTAAAATGCGGGTAGCAATTACGGGAGATATTAAGGGTGTGAAAATCATTAATTTGGATAGCCCTAACCGCGAGTTTACTTGTCGTTTGATTTGGCTGGACTTGAATTTGGTATTATTTTTACCCTCCGCGTCTTAGTTCCTCCAATTTTTGTTCAATATATTATGGCGTTGCATGATGCATTTCTTGTGGTTATGTTCATGACATAACCGTTTTGATCCTTTTAATGGATGGTTCGGAGAACCAATCATATCATTCTTTCAGGCTTTTAAACTTGTTATTATTGTGCAGAGATTTTGAAAATGTCGAAAATGGGAAGGATTAATTCGGATACTGATCTGGACACGGTGACGATTTTACATCGTCGTGGTCCAGCGCAAAGAACATTGCGAACAACAGCGGTATGTTTGATCTGTTCCAAAACATAAGCTATTTATCATGGGTGATTTGGTAGTTTTTTTTTTGCGGTTACTGTTCACTACTTTCTCATTGTTGCTCTGGCCACAATTACGGGAAGCATTACCACATATTCGATGCTGGCGCTCATAAAAAACACTCGCTGCCATTTATAAAATGTCTTGTGTTACAGTTTTCCTGTAACTGAGGACATTTGGCAAACAAGCGGCTATTTCATGTATCATATTTCTTTGGACAAAATTTCATGTTACAGGAATTGAATGCTGCACAACGACGTGGTGTCGCTATTGAAACATCAAAGAAAATGATGTCTGGTGGTAATAGACAGCATCATGCGATTAAAAATACTGCAAGGTTAGAAAGGTTTTTTTGGTTAATATTTGCCTTACTGAAAAATTCCTACATAAGGCATAATTTACGGGTTAGTGACGACCAACAAATTATTGCTTCCCCATCAATCCCCAGTTGTGGTCTTGAAGTTTCTGTGTGCTACATTGTAGTTTTATTATTAGAGCTAGGTTCTTTTTCACCGTAGGCTGGATGAGGAAACTGAGGAGTTACATCATGAGCGTGTCCCACTGACACTTGGAAAAGTAATGCAGCAGGCACGACAGACCAAGGAATGGACACAGAAAGATCTGGCTACTGTAAGTTTTTTTTTTTTTTGAAACATGCTGAAGAACATTTCAAGCTGTTATTTTTCGTGTTTTGGCTTTCTTTCATTTTAGTATATCAATGAGAAGCCGCAGGTTGTGGCGGAGTATGAAAATGGTAAGGCTGTTCCTAATCATCAGGTGATTTTACTTGTTTCCCTCTCCATGTTTTTTTCCACCTTCTAGTACTTTTTTTGAATCTGTTTAAATACCTGCGTTGGAAAGTAGCTGATTCATGCTCTTTACAGATTTTAGCTAAAATGGAACGAGCGCTAAGTGTCAAATTACGAGGTAAAGATATGGGTCAGCCTCTGGCTAACAAAGCCGCACCATTAAAAAAGAAGTGAGAACACGTGGAATTAGAATTGGTTGTTGGTTCGCGGATTTTTTACATGAAAAGCATGTGACATGTGTAAAGACATCATATTTTAATCAGTTGTCGGCATGAAATTTCGGCTCCTCCAGTATCACGTACCATTGGATAAAAACTGGTGTTTTTCTGTCTCCCGGAATACTTTAATGAAATACATTTTCTTTTTAAAACAGTCGTTCATAAAAATTATGCATTGGTGATACTTGTGATAAAGCTGTCTTTTAAAATATTAGTGAGTCTACACTGATCTCTTTAGTTTTTCAATGTGGGACGGATTTGAAGGGAAGATGAAGTCTGTGCAATTAATTTATCGCTGATGTGCGCTGCCAGCTCTCATTGCGCGAGATTAACAAAGAACACAGCAGTTGTTTTTTTGCCGATTCACTGCTTGTTTAAATGTTCATATCTGAAACTAAGTATCTGGGGAAGTAAATCTCGGTTCGTGGATTACAAACACCTTTCCGGTCATATTCATGTAATTTGTATTTGCGGGCATATTTCACTTCCATATTCGGATTTTCTGATTATTCAATACGGGAATTTTCAGAGCATGCATATTAAATTTGTAAAAGGTCTTAAAGAACAATATTAAGTGTGGACTTGAGAAATATTTCTGGGAAAGTGGGTTCTCGTTTTCGTGTTTAAAGCTGTCATTTAATGCCATGTTTCATTAATGACAAAAATTTATGTTCCTTAACAAAATATACATTCGTACATTATAACTGGCATACCTGGTAGAAGCTATGACGTTAAATCTCAGCCAATAATGTGTTTGTATGAAATGTAACAATGTTCGTTCATACATGTGAGTGTTTAAAATTGCTCTATTAGTGCTCCTTTTTATCAGTTTAAAGAAAGCAATGACCCTTATTCGTATTACTTTCTCACCATTTCTTTTTTTCATTCATCTATTCATTTATTGTTATTGACTGATATTGCCGTATGTTCGCTCTTACCAGCTTTCTCAAAATGTAACAACGTCCGTTCATAAATTTTCATAAACGCTTTCGTCAGTTCAACTAACCAGCTACATTTAGCCGTTCAAACCTCTGATCCATGAATGAGCACTTCGTTTATCGTGATGGTGCTAACTCACCCAATTACCTTTTACTCACCTTTAAGTGATACATCATTTCTTGGTTTTTCAGTTACTTCGTGTCATTTGCACTGCTTTATTTCCTCTCGTGTTTTTTCTAATCAACTTTGTCTTTACTCACCACTTTTTCTTCCTCCTTCCAAATCAGTTCTATATGGTAAAAAGCATTCATTTAGAATATATCCTCATCACTTTTATCATACTTTCACTGCAGCAAACACTAGCATAGATATACAGTAGATTTTGAAAAAGACTCAACTTCGGAAATGTGTCTCACACCAAAACCTTGAAATTCAGTAAATTCTTCAATTTGGTTTATTGCGCATGCATGCCTGGCAGATTGGCATCTTAATTATTCCAACAACTCTTATTTTTTTCTGAGGTGGAATGAGATAAGACTAATAAATGAAACCACTGAGATTAACATTACTGAAATAATTAGAATGAGAGACAAAAGTGGGAGTACCAAGGAAGTGATAGACAACACCTGTATCCAGGAATGTGGTCGTATGGAATGTAAGTGTGAACCTATTGTTGTACCATTATTGATCGTATTGTCGACAGCTGCATATACTGTTCCTCCAACTTGAAAATACATCTCACAAACAGTACATGCAGCATATGTAGCTATCGGTGGATACTTGCATGGTCCAATATGTCGTCCATTCTTTTATCAGTTTTCTACGAATTGAAATTTCACAATCAGTAGTCCATTGGGGTTACATACGACTGAAAAGAAAAACAATGCGGGATGCAATGTTGGATGTAATTTTTTTTTTTTTAACAGAGCTATCGCTAGGTGTAATTTTTCGGCAAAATTTGACTAAGAAGTAATTCAGCGCTGAAAATTTGGTTGGAAAATGAGGGTTTCCACTCAGATCTTACATTTTCATAAATTGAAGGATGCAAGATGGGATGGGATGGATACTGTTTGTATTATTGCCTCATATTGCCAATGCATTGTTTCCATTAAATCGAATGCAGAGTGTTGCAGTTCAGGGAGTATTACTTTGTGAAGGCAGACCATTACCTGATCATCAGATAATTCTCATCGATCACGATAGTTCGTCGAATATGCCATGCCATAAGCTTATTTTTATGTGTTACCTCCCATGACTCTCTTACTAATTTATCATTGGAGGAGAAATTTTCTCGAATCTTTTAACAGAAAAACAGAATTATGAATGAGTTGCCACATTTTTCATAATTTTACTAGTCAAAAGTTTTCGGAATCTTCAAAGTTTTGGTAAAAGATGCTTGGATAAAATCAACGGTCACGAATGAATTTTAAAATTTACCTCCAAATGTAAAATTTACTTTGGTGAGGTTCTATTTGAAAGAAGTACCTATTTAGAACTCGATCCTGATGATATAATGGCAGTGAGTGTAACGGATGATAGAGGATACTTTTTTGTACATGGTAACGAAAGTGAATGGAGTACAATTGACCCCGTACTCGTCATTCATCATAAATGCAACGATGGCGGAATTGTGAACTTTTTCATTCCTTTCACCTCTTCAATCTCAAAAACAAAAAATTTGAAGAAAAAAAAAAAAGCAGTTCATCAAATAAATTTAGATATTTTTAACAAATTCATTCATGTTATTTTAATAATTTAAAGCTGACTTTTCCAAGATTGGAAAAAAAACTGCATAGTTTTTAAATATTACCTAAATTATTATCTTTTTTTCTTTCCGCTTATACTAATATTGTGTTCCTATAGCCATGCGACCGTGAATGGAGACTGGGAATCCCAGTAAAATATGTAAGTGCGACGGGAGATGCACAACCCGTTATGGATATAGGTATCCTGAATGCTGAAGTGGTGTTTTATGGCGAGAAGCGAGACTGCATGTTGTAATCTACTGGGATATCATTTGTCATTTGTGCTCCATTCTTTCAAAAGTGAATAATTGCGTTTGTTGTCAAAATTTCATTGTTTTATTCTTGTCATCTCACGCGACTTTTAACGTTCTCTTGCAACTTGTTGTCTTTTGATGAGCTGTGAAATGCGAAAATTGGTACTGTCAACGTATATTTTCATAAAAGATTTGTTTCTCAGTCAATGAAAGAATCATTGAAAACAAGTACTGCAGCCAACAAGGGGTATACATGAAACACAAATGATTTAGAAATCTTCAACTGCAGCCAGAGTATCATGTAGTCGAATAATTATCCGTTTACCTTTATTCTATTATCGGCGATCGGTTCCATTCCGAACTTTAGAGATTTGATGAATACTTTTGCTTTCATAAAAAATCAATCAAAACAGAATTTCATAGCGAAGAAAATGCTCATTATTATGAATTACAAGCTTGCTACTCCTTCACCGATTACTCAATTACCCAGTAAAATTGAGGTAATGATAGCTTTTACATTCTAGACTTTATGATAGAGATCCATTCTCCGAGCGAGAAAATTCAGAATGTAAGGGGCACAGAGAAAAACGCGCACAAAGTATACTCCAACATAGCGATGACAGTCTGCGTGACACCAACAGCTGTCAGGTGGAGGTGCCTCTCAGTCATCGGCAAATCGTTATCATCCGCACTCTGCAACGCTTTTCATTTTACATATCAGATTCCATCCAGTCTAGCGCTTTGTTCTCCTTGATCCATGAATGATTAATTTGATTTCAAAAATCATCACCTGTCACCGTCTTACCTGTGTTGCCCACCAATTTGTTGCTTTTACCGTTCCGGTTAGTACTGCTCGATTATCATGCAGCAAATCAATCTCCCTACACTCCATTGAAGTTTTCGCTCTACCGATCAAAAATCACCATTAGCACAACAACCCAACCTTTTCCATTGCTGTTCAGCGTTGCTTTTCAATTTTATATAAAACGTATATTATTTTCAACGAATTGTCAAAATTTCAGCTTTTACAATAAAAGCATTGCCTGAATAATTCAACGCTTTGATCAGTGATAGAAGCTCCATTACCTGAGCAAATTTTAATAGGATGTATGAAAAAAAATTGGCTGGTAATAGAGTAAAAGGCAAATTATACGAAGATGAAATATTACTATCCTTTACCACTTTTCAATGGACCAACAATTAAGGCTTTTTTTCGAAGTCAAAACTGAGACTTCCAGAAGTACTGTGCAAAATTTCCAGGAGAAAAATGTGGCTAATTACTGTGAACGCGTACGTTGCGTTTGCAATGATGCATTCTACTTATGCATTCCTCGAACAAAGCGTACACGTCAAGGGACGACTTCTATGTGGTTCCCAACCAGCTCCCAGTGTCCTGGTGAAATTGGTCGACAGAGATCATGGTAATGAGGCTTCTGATCTTTTAAATAGTCATAACCCCAAAGCTAAATGCATATCCTGAACAAAGCGTTACCTCGACATGGATTTTGATGGTTTCAGTGTAGGCTTAAAAGGTTGTTCTTTTGACTTTTGTTTTGTTTTTGTTTTTTTTTTTATTATCAGCACTGTGGAAATCGCTACCCACAGATTACTGCAAGGAACAGTCGGTTCACCCTGGATTTTATTTACAGGTCCGAATCCGGATGATTTAATGGGTGCCTGCTATACAGATGGTGATGGTAATTTTGATTTGCAAGGCAATTCATACGAATTATCGACCATTGATCCTGAAGTACGGATTTATCACGACTGCAACGATAATGGAAGGGCATGTATCATTCACGTTCTCATGATCCAAATTAAAAAATGACAGTTGTCAGCAAGTTACTGGTAATATGAAAGGCCATAGTATTTATAGGTGGACAAAAATCATAGGAGCG
>JABVXS010001844.1:0-11535 GCA_013365335.1 Madathamugadia hiepei | reverse complement strand
AATTGCGTTTTTACTTTCACTTAAAGTGCCTTTATTACGTTCTTTGTACGTATTTGTTTTCTTAATAAAGGTTTAATTACCCAAGTTTGAGATTCTCGCTAGCTCACTCTACAGCAATTTTCGCATACGCGCGTTATCTGCATAATTGCTTACGTGCGTTACACTGCGGAAAAGTCACACTGTTTACTGGAAGATAGGCAGTATTGATATCTGTATCCAGATATCCCTCGTCAAGTATTCGACAATTCGTAACAGACAAACCAACTTTCATCACAGAAAAGGAACTTATCTATTTTTTGTTTAGTGCAACTTACATAGTTATCAACTCAACAATTCTGGTGATCTGATTGAAATAGTTCAGGGAGTGCAACTTATATAGTTATCAACTCATATAGTTATCGCCATATCCTGCTCACCGCCAATTCGCGTAACTCAGCTTGTGTGTTTAACGAACGAGGTGTAATAGTGAAAAAAAAAGAAATGATGGTGATTGGAAAATAACCAAGCACATTTCATTATTCCATTTCAATGTTTATTTTCGTTATTTCCACCGACTCTCCGCCTGGTGTTGCTCCTCCTGGCAAGTATGTTTACCAAAGATTCGTCTGCTTGTCCTATTGATTCCTCTCAAATCCAATATTGGAACAGTTGCCCAAATGTGGCACTTCTTCATCTCAGTACAATCGTTCTGCTCAATGCCAGTCCATGCCCATTTTTTCATCGATTTATCTTCAAGAAAGTCGTGAAACTTGTGATTTCGATCACTTTGCAAACGGCTTCAAATCGAAATGTTACGAAACCAACTCGGCAATATATCTTTCTTTTGTTCATTTCTGGAGTTGTTTAAAAAAACATTGAAACACTCCAGGCATTCATTATCGGCCATAAAAGTAGTTAATGGTTAGAATAATTAATACGTCGGAAATTTTCCTTTGTGCATGCAACAAATGTGACTATTCCAAACTTTTTGTTTTTTCTTCTGTAAAGCTAAAATTTTGCAATTCAAGCATTTCTTAATTGTTTCATTGCTTTTGAATTATCGATTCATTCTGCGCCCAAAAGAGGTATCAAACAATGTTTTTGTAATTTTGGAGGTAGCATGAGGAGTGGCGGATGACTGCTTAGCTTCAGTCTGAAACGGCATATGGTAGGGATAGAATGGTGAAGAGGTATCTAAAATTTTTTCGGAAGAAATGCTTCATATAATTTACGCTAGCGGTGATGGAAGAATCAATTATTAATTAGTTGACTGGACTGATTCAATGAAATAGATATTCATCGATTACTACTTGCTACCAATTTTTCTTTTGAACTTCAACCCTTCTCCTGTATAGATTGTGATGAGTTCATTGCTGTTAAAAGGTATCTTCAAGAAGGAGCCAAGTGAAGGGCGACGGCGAAGACTGAAAGAAAAAGGTGACAGTTCTGCTGGTGAAGTCTGCAATTTGATCTCCACTACGTCACCTGTAAACATTTATTTTCTATTTCATTTCTCGTTTTCATTG
This sequence comes from Madathamugadia hiepei, assembly GCA_013365335.1. Taxonomy (NCBI): domain Eukaryota; kingdom Metazoa; phylum Nematoda; class Chromadorea; order Rhabditida; family Onchocercidae; genus Madathamugadia; species Madathamugadia hiepei. Next base: position 10,030 of record JABVXS010001844.1, on the reverse strand, counting down.
CAAATAAATCGAATGCTCGACCAAACTGACAATTCTCAAGAGAAGTCAAAGGGTTCTATCATTTTCAAAAAATGATGAATTCCTCTCAACTAAGCTTATCGATGGAATTGAGTATTCAAACTTAATATTGAGTATTAAAACTGTAAGACAGTATGCCACTGGAAGATATATTGGATGTCTCTCCAGACGGCAAATGTGCAGAAGTGTAATGCTGCAACGAGAGATTCGGACGCCTACGTGACGTTTTCTGTGCGGATATATCTACAGGAAGGACATGGTTTAGTGATTCGAGATGCTTCAGGTTAAATCTCAGATGACTGCAAATATTTTCGAAATTACTCCTGGTATTATGAAACTAGTATGTTTATTAGTTTGATTACATCACCCAAACTTCTCATAAGAGTTGCGTACAATGATTTTCCGTGATAATTTTCCAGGAAGCAGCGATCCATACGTCAAATTCAAATATAAAACTCGAACTTGCTTCAAGAGTTCAACAGTTTGCAAGAATTTAAATCCAATTTGGAATGAAGAATTCACGTTATTGATAGATGATCCTACTACACCAATTCATGTGGACGTGTATGATTATGATCGTTGGGCTGCCGACGATTATATGGGTGGCGCTGTTATTGACCTTAGTCAATTAAAACTTTTCCAGTGAGTTCACGGCAAAGAAATGATGGCAGAGGGAGAAAGTTAAAGTTGGAAAGTTTAGGATGACAGAAATGAAACTGAAACTGCGGGAAGAAGGGAGTGATGAAAATATGGGTGAAATCAACGTTTTGATCACAATGACACCTCTGACTGCTAGCGACAAAGACGAGGTAAAATTTGCTAACAGTGAGATTTATTTTAAAAAATCTGATAAAGAAGTTCAAATTAATTAAATAATTTAAATTGATTACAGTTCTTAAAAAAAGCAAACCGCGGAATAATTTGTGAACGACCAAAGAGGACACCTCAGAGAAGTTTGTCAATTTTAAATTAAAATCGTCTCTGTTCCACTTTGCCCATTTCCTGACTTATGAATGAATTTGTTTTCTTTTTTTGTTTTCATTCGTTATTTGCAAGTTTCTGTCTTCTTTCTGTTTCGAAAGTGGCAATTTGCAGTGACACAGGTTTGGTCATCAATCGCAAACATTGTTCTCATCGAAGGACAAAATTTGGTACTAACAAATGGTTCCGAAAATAGTTTACCAGACCCGTTGGTGAAATTTAAGCTCGGAAATGAAAAATTTAAAAGCAGGGTATGGTCGTGAGTATTTTCATCACGTGAGCAACCAAAAATTTCATTTTTTACGTGCAGACGCTATGAAATAGGAACAGTACAGATCAAATAGCAGATTAAAAGTGCAATTCACCGTATTACTGCAGGCCGTGCTGCGAAGCACTGATCCCAAGTGGTTGGAGCAGTTTGAATTGCACATGTTCGATGAACCAAAACACATACTGGAAATGATGGTCGTTGATAAGAAAACTAACTTGGATATCGGAAGGTTCAGACTGTTTATAAATCAACTTGTTTATTAAAAGAAGATAAAGTGTAGAAGAGAAGTAGGCCTTTACGAAATTGTTAAGTGCGGTAATTTTCGGTGGCTTGTGAGTATGAATTGTAGAAATTCATCGGATAAACAAATTCATCGATTTATAAGTACACAAAAAGGCAGAGTGAAAAAAGATGAAATTGAAATTGGCATGGATTGTTTATTTTTCTTCCTTCTTTTTGGGGGGGAGTAATGAAATTGATAATGAAATCAATCAAATTATGATAGTGAGAAGAAAAAAATCACACCAAAAAATTTAAATTTTTCCAATTGTTTTCAAGCATATGCCATTGTTGTCAAACTTACCTGTCGTTTGTCGTGGGTAGCGATCGTGTCTTTGTGATGACAACATCGACTTGACCAGCCTTCTCATCACAACCTTCTTCCCTTGCTCTCTCATTTCTGTGTTCTGTCTCCAATCTTATTATCGTCACTCGCGAAACTTATATCAAATTGTCGCCTCACCATGTCTCACGATGAGCGGCAGCTAACTCAAAAAGGCGTTTAAAAAGTTACTATTAAACATTTCAATCAGCAATGATTAATCAACTAAAAGTAACTAATGATGGTTGAGCTGCTTTCGGTTTCTGGGGTGCAATTGCTCTGTTCTGGTACATTCATGAAAATGAATAAAGAACTGTAAAGCAAAACTGATTCATGCAGCCTTTCAGATGCAGTTTAAACTTAGACAAGCTGCAAAAAGAAACCCCGAATCAGATTATTTGTGAGCTTGACCGTGGTTACGGTAAGCTGTCGATCAGTTTCTTTCTCTCAGCAGTTACAGCAGACGTTATATGATGGAAAGATGTGTAAAGAAAATATTGATTAGATTCCGAAAAATCGATTATATAATTCAGTGTGAAAAATTAATTCTACGCAAGAAATTTTAACCAAATTTGAAATTAATTCAAATAGGGGAAAATGCTGATAATTGAAAAGGCTGAAATGCAGCAAAAACGTGATTTAAGTGAAAGCTCAACATTGAAGGATGAATGCTGAAGCACGGATGATTTTTCCTCGATAATTTCAGGTTCCATTTTTCTTCTTATATCAGTGACAGGCACTTCGTTTACTGACACAGTCGTCGACCTATCTGACCTTTCCGGTGATGATATTAGGAAGGCTATCATTGAAAAATATGTTAGTTGCATTTCGTCTTTCAACAATTTCCGCGTTTTATCCATTTTTCCATTATTCATGATAATAATAAAGGTTTATCTCGTACTGAGAAGTGACATTCAGAGGAAAAACATATGTAGTCAGACACAATCTTCTTCTCTGGCAAATCCTAAAATGGACACAATCTTCTTCTCTAGCAAATCCTAAAATGCATCTAGTCAGACACAATCTTCTTCTCTGGCAAATCCTAAAATGAAGTTTGCAGAGTTTGCGAAGAACATGCGAATGCTTCCATGACATTGGTTTTCTTACCGTAAAAGGTCAATTTTTTATCGGAAAAGTAGTTTTAAATTGGTAGATCAAGGTGAGTGTAAAACTCATTCAAATTAGTCGTAAAAGTTCAAAGCTTTAAATTTTCGTTTGCCCACATACCCACTCATATCCATCCAAATCTATTCTCGCACATTCACACCCGCCCACCCATGTCACCCACACAACCACACTTCCCCCACACTTACCCACTCGTGAACCCACCCACGTACCCTGTCGAACAAACTTAGAAATGTGTGGAGGTCCACGTGATGATTTTTTTGCAGTGTTTCGTGCCCGAAGTTTGGCATCGGTGGATTTGATGAATAAAAGTAATCCATTTGTGGTGGTTGAATTGGTGAATGCGTTGTTGCAAACACATACTGAATATAGAACGATTAATCCGGAATGGAACAAAATATTCACATTTTACGTACTTGACTTCCGATTGCTTTACGTTTAGATGTGCGAGTTGGTGCATCATAATGAAAGACATCAGTGGTGCGAAGAAAAGTTGACTGTTCTTTGTTTTCAAATAGATGTTGAATTATTTCAGTGCTGTGAAAGACATTCATTCGATACTTGAAGTGACAATTTATGATGAAGATCCAAACAAGAAAGCTGTATTTCTGGGTAAAATTGCACTTCCACTGCTGCAGGTACTACCCGAAAAGTTGTGGTACCCGCAAATTGCGAATGGTATAGATGAGTGATGGAAAGAGATTAGTCGCTAACTGACCCAATCAATTGTTTGCAACTGCTGGCAATCATTTTTCAGATTGAAAATTGTGAACAAAAATGGTATGCTTTGAAGGATCGAAAATTGGAAACGCAAGTGAAGGGACAAGTACTGCTGGAATTGGATGTCATCTGGAATCCAGTAGTTTTTCCACAGCAACCACATAATTCTTTCTAAAATTTCTGTCAGCATTGAGTTTTTCTTTTCCTCAAATGAAATTTTCACAGATTCGTGCAGCGATTCGCACATTCACTCTACGAGAACGTAAATACGTGCAGACTGATCCCAAATTTAAACGGCGTCTTTTTATGGAAAGTTATGCAAGGTTTGCAACTATCCGGTGCATTAATTATTCAGCAAAATTAACACGATGCTGTTTGCAACGAGTAACTGGAAGGAAAATTAACTCCATCAACCAAATGCAACAAATCCCTCACAAATTGAACATTCGTTTAAAAGAAAACTTCTGGAAGAGACCTCCCGACCTCCCGACGGACTAAAAGCTCAGCTCAATAATGCATAGTCTGAAAATCGGATTTTTTCTTCAGATTACGAGAATTTCTCCTGGTATTGGTGCAAGTGCGAGACTACGTGCAAAGTTGTTTCGACTGGCACTCACCCATACGCTCATTAATTGCATTAATGGTATGGAGAGTGGAGTTTTAATTGGAAAATTTTTAATTATAATGTTGGACTGAGATAAGCTGTTGTAGCTTTTTAGCTCTTCCAATTTCCGGAACAATAAATGTTGTCAGGGAATGAATTGTTGTGTAAGAAATCTGAAGCGATCAGGCTAGATTAGCGTTTGTTGTCAGCCGACAACAGCACTTCTTAGCTTTTCAATATTATCAAATTTCTCACCAAGAATATGCGTGTTCCGTGTACTTTGCGACACAGTGTGTCTAAAGAAGGAGGAAAAATATTTCGAAGGGAATAATCTGAAATTTCACTTTTCATATCAAATTCCCTCTCCTTGAAGACAAACAGTGCTGCTGGCATTACGAATTGCAAAGTTCTGAAATTCAGCAATAAACTAAATTAATGGGAATTGTGTAGAACTGAATCCGCGATTGCCTGACAAGCATTGCAAAAATATTATTATTTCAATTTTTAATTTTACTCTTGCTTTTTTCAGCTGTTTATAATATTCGTGTATATTTTCCAAATTCATCACGTTCCAATTATCATACTGCTTGTATTCCTCCGACCACGCGCAGCTAAATGTTCGACGTCAAATTGGAGCAGTAACAAGTCCGCTTCAGAATCCGAGGAAAAGCCTGAAGCCATTGATACGGTAGCAATATTTCATGATTTGACCTCCTACCCTTGGAAGTGATTTGAAAAATCAGAAATAAGTAATTCATATGAAAATCTCGATTCATGGTTCATTCTTGAATTGAAGTTTTATTTGAATGAAAGGATTATTGAAATTTTGGCCTACTTTTTTACGACAATTTTTCTTGTACAGAGCGGGCAGCCATTCTCAATACGTGGACGTTTCAATAGCTTGCAAGACAAACTGGCCAAAGTACAGAATATGATGGATTTTATTGCAACATCGCTGGAACGTGCTCGAAAGTAATTGACAAAAAAGACTTTTCAAATTCTAAAATTCATCCAACAACTCCAATATTCGTCAATTTTTTCACTTTTCAATTTCAAAAATTTAATTAAAACAAAGTTAAAAAAAATAGGAACAAAATTTGTTGCTATTTTGCATTAGTAATGGCACATTCAATGACGTGTAATTTATTCTAAATTATTTTCAGTACGTTTAACTTCACGCAACCGTATCTTTCAACGTTAGCTATAATAACGCTTTGTATTGCTACTGTTTTACTCTATTTCGTGCCACTAAGATGGATTATTATGATTTGGGGTGAGCGTATAATTTCAGTTCCTAAAATTGAAATAGAATATTTGGGAAAATTCTTTTCCAGTCTAAAATATGTGCGAGGTAGTGCATAGTATGCAAGTAACTAGACAGTAACTGAATTGCCTTCGCAAATTTGATATTTCAGGAATCAATAAGTTCACGAAAAAATTACGCAATCCAAATTTCATCCCGAATAATGAACTTCTTGATTTTCTTTCACGAGTTCCAAGTAACAATGAAATTGTACGGTTTTTTTTTTGGAGAGATCAAATCTTGAGATGAAATTTATATGCACAAGTGCAACCCTTCTCTACCATCTTTGAAGACGGAAAGTGAACGGAGACCGAAACTGAAATGCTTAAATGACCTGCTTTGAGTAGTATTTGAATTTGATTGAAATTTCGGAGTGAAAAGACAAAAAAAGATCATGCAAACTGGTATGCTACGTTTTGCAAACATGCAGCTTAATTAACGAAGCGATCAGTTCGCAGCAGTGCACGTCATTTGCTGGAAACCTTTTTGGCTAAAGAAACTTTTAGTGAATTAGAAATTGAAAAGGGAGCAACTGCAGTCATTTTGCAGAGATCTTACAAGGAATTTCCGGTAAAGGATGTGGGAGAGAATGCAGAATTCAGCAATGCTGGAAATGAGTGAAATGTTTTCGCAAATGTTCGCTTCTCTTTCTGCGATACTTCTCAGCTTATCCTTTCCATTCTTCATTCGAACAATTATGGGTTAATTAGTTGCTTTATAATAAACGTTTCTTTTACAAGCTATTCATTTGTCGCATAAGTCGTAGAAGACCGATCAGGCAGATCACCGATCATTTCATTCCGCAAGTTCATTCATTAAAATTTGAGGCATTGTTCCTTTCCGAAAACATCAAATCTTTCGAGACAAATTATGTTTATTGTAAGTGCTGCAAATTATCGTCAGGTAACCTGAGTAGCAAAAATTCCAAGGTTAAAGTTTATTTTAGATCAAACTTCACGTTTGCTTTTTTACCAATTGCTGTAAAAAAAACTCAAGGAAACCGGTAAAATATGAATGCCATTTGTTCCAGGAAAGATTACTTACCTTCGGTACCTAAGACTTCTTTACTGAATAATCTACTTAGTATGAGACAAAGGGACAAGTTCATTCAATAAAGGTGTCAGTGGAAACTTATAACTCTTGAAGAATAGGTGCGGCATATTGTTTGAAGTGAGTGTGACTTTCATGTACTCATGATTAGTTTCAAATTCCACAGAGAATTTGTGGATTCTGTTTCTGCTTTTCTTTATTTATCCTTGGTGAGGTGTGACCTTTGACATTTGATAGTTGGATAGGTGAATGATACGATTCTCGTGGACAGAACGCTTCTTCGAGAAATATGTTGATAGCATTTACACAGTCTCCCGTTTAATCAGCAAATTACAAACAACAAAATATGCGCTTTTATAATATACGACTGCATAATCTCTCTAAGGATTGACTCTTAAGGAAGGTAAAAGTTGCAAAATATATTTCGAATTACATTACTCATCCACCACGTCGCCTTTTTCCTTATGCACGCACAAATTTTGTTTGATTCAATGAAATCGAAATATGAACTGAACTCAACAATATAGAATGTAACCCGGAAGAGACGTACAATGTGGATGGACTGGAAAAGGAGGAGGATAATGACCATCGTACTTGATTGCAACTCTGTTTTCTCCTGGTGGTTGGTACTGTAGGACAGTTTGCTGCAGACATGGCCTGCAGTATGAAGTATGACAAAGTTTGAAATGAGATTTGTGTAAGCTTTTGGAGACAACGAAAATGATACATCACGTAGCAGAACTACTTCACTGAATCAATCAGAAATGATAAGAGTCGAGGAAGTCATTGTTGCGTCGTCGAGCAGGTGTCAACGTAAGCATCGAGAACGGCGAGTGCTGTCGTGATGGAAGCGAGAAGTGGGATGGCACGATCGACGGTGTCGCGGATCGCCGATACGCTGAACCCAACGGACGACCAAGATTCCTGAAGAATGAATGATTCAGTCAGCATGGTTGGTGTCGATTATTGGAAGAATTATGTATGTCATGTAATCATCTGAGTTTGTGAAATCACTTCATCGGTAATTTTGCAAGTTTCCTTTTGTAAATTTTCCTGGTTCCCGTTAAATCGCTCTCCCTATTGGCCTATGCATAAGTTGTAAGACAATGACTGACGGAGACTGTGAGTATTTGAAAGGAAGCTGCGTAATTGTGATATTGCGACAAACACCCTTCGGTAATGAATGGTTCTGAATCAGTCGTTGTTTCAATTCTGTGCAGTACACGTCTGGAATTGTTATACCATCCTGATTTGTTTCCATCATTTGCACCGAACTGGAACCTAAAATTAATCAGTGAAGCTTCTCCTAGTAACAGTCGACAAGTTTGGATTTGAGCAATAGCAAAAGGACTCAACTTTTTTAAACTCAAAAAGATTTCTGAATTGGATTGCACAAACGATTATAGAGATAATAATGAAGTAGAAGATGGATGTATCTCTTTTGTTGTATCAAATTGAATGTTCATTAAAACATATTTGTAGCAAATTGAGTGAACAAATTAAACAAACGATCAAATGAAATTTAAATAACAAAACCTTTCAGTTTACGTTCGTATTCGGTCATTTGTTTCCAGAAGCCTAGATTAGGTTTCACAACAGGTCGAGCTGATTTCACAAAGTGATACGCTTGACGTAAAGTCATTCGTTCGTGCTTCACAAGGTAGATCATGCATAGTGAAGCAGATCGAGACACTCCAGCTACACAGTGTACCAAAGTTCGACCACCTTTATCCTAAAATGGTTTCAGCTCCATTCACAATTCCTTCATATTTCGAATCACTAAAAATGTATTATTCTAATCAAGCGAAAATTAAGATTTACTTTGACTGATTTAATTTTGTCTGCAACAATATCGAAATATTGATCAATTTTCGCATAAGGGCTATCTTCAATTGAGATCCTCAAGTAGTCAATCCCTGGAAAAAATTTTTTCCAAATTCTTCATTTATCAATTAAAAATGGATTATCTTAAAATAAGAATGAATGGCGGAAGAGTGATTGCCCCATTGCTTCATTCATCATCCATGTATTTATTTGCTTAGGCCTACAATGCACTACATCATTCAAAATGTTGGAATTCATTACCTGGAATGTGAGCAGATGGTTCTTCCACCGTCGCATTTATAATACATGAAATCTTCTTCTGACGTAAATTTTCAAGTTTCAGTACACCTGCTCCGGAAAGGAATAAATGATCAGTAACTTTGGAAATCTGACCAAACAATCCAATCCTTGACATTGGGAATAGTTTGTGGTTAAAATTATGAGCAGTATTTTTTGAACAGAATTTCTCAATGGAAAAGTGAAGTCGAATTATCCGGGAAAGTTAGTAAAATTCCAATCGTTCAATTTCAAATTCGTTCCATCTTTTGTGTAGAAAAGATAATAACAAAAATAAAATTCTCTGAAATTGAAGTAAATTTTGATAAAATTCCACAGAACTGAAAAATGATCCTCACAGAAACACCATTTACACAGTGAGTCAGAGTGGGGTCAAGTTGTTGCGATAGTAAGAAGCAGATGCATCAAGGATGACCTCTACACTACTAATGAGTCATTCATCATCTCAATAGAACTTGTTCAATTTCACGTTTAAAAACAAATTTTGAACTTCAACAAATAAATTGTTGTTTAAATAAGACGGTGATCAGATCACGAGAATATCAGCACGACCTTTGCTTGGTTACATGTAATAGATTATTTTAAAACAGTACTGGCAAATGGATGAGTTAGAATAAAAGCAGTAATCATTTACCTTTCTAAAAACACACCAGTCGAGGTTAATGAGGGAGTGACAGAGAAAAAAGGAGATTGCTTCCTCATTGATTTATCACATGGAAACTTTTGTATATTTTCTAAGAAATTCGAAGGAGAAGAAGTCGTGAATGTTATCGATCTTTAATTTATTGTCTTTCAAAGATCCAGAAATTCCAACAATCGCAGCACTTTATTTCCCTTTGGGATCATCCGATTAGCCGTCGCTACGAACTTAACACATTTTTCCTTTCTTAGATTTATCCAAGCAACCAGAATTAGGAATAAGAAGAAAGTTGGCACGGAAAGGAAACTTATGCATTTGAAAGTTAAGTGTTTAGCAATGAAATCAGAAGCAAATTTGACAATGATGTCGGTGTCTCTCAGAGACAATGTAATTATCACCTAAACATGTCAGTTCTTACCGCTCCCTTTTCCCTCTAGAAAATACTTGGCTTATGCAGACTTTAATTACAAAACAGGTCAACTCTGTGAGGAAATTCTATTATCGGCCATCAGTTCCATTCCCAACTTTAGCGATTTGATGCATGAAGGATGTGTATGAGGCGCACTCCTGAGCGATTCGTTTTATTTCAGCCAAGT
>JABVXS010001842.1:0-11554 GCA_013365335.1 Madathamugadia hiepei | reverse complement strand
CACTACCACAACCACTACCACAACCACTACCACAACCACTACCACAACCACTACCACAACCACTACCACTACCACAACCACAACCACTACCCCAACCACTGCAATTTTTTCCTTGATAAAAATAAGGCTTATTTAAAATCGATTGGAAAATTTGCAACTATCATATATCGTGAGTAGCACCAGTTAACCGTTGGTACGGTATTGTGAGTTCAGTGATGCATTGGTACACGGTGGCGTGTTTGCACGGTGTCCGTGTCGAAAATTCCAAAGTCATTGTCATTTTTATCGATTGAGGTCATCGTTGATGGTTCCCCTTCCCCTTCCATTTCATTTTTCACATCAAATTTTGCCATCGATTGGTGCCAACTGATGGCTTTAGGACGCTTATCGGTCACTTCCATGGCTATCGGTCACTCCAATGGCTATTGGTCATTGTTCGCTCGACTATATCGAAGGTCACACACCTATAAACAACCGTATGTTTAGATATTATCCGGAATTTCGGAAAATGAAGCAATTATTTGTTGGAAAATTTTCAAATGTTATTTTAATAAATCCTGTCTATCAAGGGCGAAACAAATAAATTCATGATAAATGATTGCCGGATAACTTATTCTCGTTTTTTTTTTCTATATTCTCCAGACGTTTTCCGGATCGGTATATTTTCAACCTTCTGTGCCGCTTTCCGTCGTAGAACAAAAGAAGAAGAAAAAAACCTTTCCTTTCTCATTTCAGCAAAATTAATTGAGAAAAATTAATAAATTAATTCAATGAAGTGAACCACAAATCTCCACTGGTCATAACAATGGTAAAAGTTTGAATTCAATGATTAAAAATTTTTTTCGCATTTCTTTTTTTAAAAATTTTCACAATCGATAAAATTTTTTTTGGTGAAAAAAAACAAAAAATTTAATTAAAAGTTTTGTAAGAATCAATCGTAATTTGATTGGAAAAAAAGATTCTCACTAAAAAAAAAGAAATGTTTTTAATTTTAAAATTGATAGTTTGTTTTGTTTTTTTGTGAATTTTTGTAAATTATTTAGAAAAAATTTAAAGCTTAAAATTGAAATGAAAAATTTTTAATTTAACTTTGAATTTTAAAAAAAATTTTTTAATTTTGTGAAATCTTCATTAAACTCAACAATATTAATACTTTCCTTAATTAGGCTTTTCATTGGCAATCAAAGGTGAATATTCAACATGTTGGAGTTGATGATATGGTACTACTTAGTAAACTTAATGAACAAGCAATTGTCGAAAATTTACGGAAACGTTTTATGGCAAATTCAATTTTTGTAAGTTAAACTAAACATGTCTGGCGTCACTTTTTACGTGGCATTAATCAGTTGACTGATTAAAATAAACTTGTAGTGATAAAGTTATAGCTCAAGTAAGAAATGTATTAGTTTATGCATTAAATTTATTTTCAAAAAATTAAATAAAAAATTATTGCAATAAAATTATGTTTGAAATTTTAAATTAAAATCCATTTAAATTAGTTTTTTCAAATTTTTAAAATTGTCTATTCAAGTTGAAATTTTATTTCAAATTAAATTTTTTCACAAAAAAATTCAGGTTTTTATTTTTTAATTCGTATTTGTTAAATTGAAAATTTCTTTAAATTTATGTGAAATGTAAACTAATGCTTGCAATTTTTGAAATTAAATATCACCTTAGCATTCATATAATTCCTTTAGAAATTAAATGTTTAAGCAATTTGAAATTAAATATTCAATTTGAAATTTAATTTCAATTTCAGACATACATTGGACCAGTACTTATAGCAGTTAATCCATTTAAGAATATGCCATATTTCACTGATAAAGAAATTGAGTTATACCAAGGAGCAGCACAGTATGAGAATTTGCCGCATATTTATGCTATCGCTGATAATATGTTTCGGTGAAAATTATTCAATTTGTTTAAATTTTAAAAATTTTCAATAAATTTTTTGTTTGCTACAACAAAGAAAAATATTCACAAATGTTAAAACAAATTCGAATATTGCGAATATATTTTAAAAAAATTACAATGTTAAATATTAAATAAAATAAATATTAAAAGGAAGAATTTTACAATATTAAAAATTAAATTAATTTTTTTGTTTAAAAAATTTTCATTTCAGTTTTCAATTTAAAAATTTTGCTTAATGTATTGTTTTTTTAAATAGTATATTGATAATTTAAAAAAATAATATTTTTTATTTTCAACTACTCAAATGTAAATTATATTTCAAAAGAAGGTAAATGTTGTAAAATTTGAATACTTTACCAGGATGAAATGTAAAATTTCTAATCAATTAATCAATAAAAATTATTTAATTACGTTAATCATGGAAATGCAATTTTAGGAATATGATAATTGACAATGAAAATCAATGTGTTATAATAAGTGGTGAAAGTGGTGCGGGAAAAACTGTCGAAGCGAAATATATTATGGGATATATTGCCCGAATATCCGGTGGTGGACAACGATTTCAGGTTTTCTTTTTTTTTCAAGTAATTAATCAATTAACTAATATATTATACCTCCTGTATGATATTAGTTTAACTTTTCAAAATGTAGAATTTCAATGAGCGATTTTTTTTATTAAAAAATGGCGAGCAACAATTTTTTTTTCGAATTTGAAATGGAACAAACGAAATTTTTTTGAAAAATAACTTTTCTATTCTAAAAGTGAAAAAAAAGTTAAAATTTCATACGTTTACTTGAAAAAGAATTTTTTCAAATATTTTAAAATAGAAAAAAAAATTTTTTTTTTAGTAAAATATTTTAGTGAATTTTGATAAATTTTTTTTTCTTTTTTGTTTTAAGCATGTAAAAGATGTAATTTTACAATCGAATCCATTGTTGGAATCATTTGGTAATAGTGCTACAGTACGAAATTGGAATTCTAGTCGTTTTGGTAAATATGTTGAAATTGTTTTCAGTCGTGGCGGTGAACCAATTGGTGGAAAGGTTTTTTTTTTCTTGAATTAAACAATTCATTTTTTTAATTTTTTTATTTAATTTATCGAAAAAATTTACCGTCGTAAGATAGATCCCTTTGCTGTACCCGTAATTATGGATAGATTTTCACTTGTAACAATGAAATACTGAATTTTACCCAAATTTGGAAAAGTTTATTTTTTAAACAATTCATTTTATTATTAGTAATTTGATGATTAATTAATTAATTTTACTACCACACAAGCTCCAACCTTCATTTTCCCAATAATTAGGTAGATTTTCCATTGTAATAATTTGAAGTAATATTGAAGTTACAGACTTTCTGAAAAAAGGTTAAATTTTTGAAAAAAATTAATTTCTGATGAAATTAGATATAATTTTTTTTCATTCATTTGCAAATTGCTGGATGACGTTTGGTAATTTTGACAAATGACGAAAACATTTAAGGTAACCAATTTTTTACTTGAGAAATCTCGTGTGGTACATCAAAATCGTGGAGAACGCAGTTTTCATATATTTTATCAATTATGTGCTAGTGCTGATGAGAATTTGAAAAGTAAAAAAAATTTAATTATTTTTTTTTTAAAAATAAAATAAAATCAATAAATAAATTTTTCTTAAAAATATATTTAAAAAAAAACTTTTTTCTGCCAAATTAAACAAAAGTGGTGAAATATTTGAAATTATTTATTCGAAATTAAAGTGCAAGTATTGCATTTTTAGTGATTTATTGTTACTAAGTAAGTCATAGTAAATTTTGTGCTAAAAAAAATGATTTCCTGCTAAGAATACTGCTGTATGCTGTATTGTAACCAAGTCTTTGTACGCTTAAATCATACGGTAGCTATACTGTACTATACCGTAATCAGGCCTTTGCTTACCATACCTACCGGTAATGAAATCTGCTTTCAATTTTCAAGAGAATCTTGGCATTACAACATTGGATTATTACAATTATTTAAATCAAAGTGATTGTTGTTGTACAGCTGATGGCATTGATGATATGGAAGAATTTCAACAAATTCTGGTAAGTGTAGATATTCCAGTAAATATAAAACAAAAAAAAAAAACTATTCGGCCGATTTCTCAACGAGTTTCCTCGTGTCGACCCCACAACTCCTTTGCCAGCTTGCTTGAAAAGAAGTTGTTTTAGCCTTTGTTTTAAGTCACTCGCTGGTTGGGCGAACCATGACTCGCTTTGTCTCTCCGCTTCCACCTTGCCCAAGGGGTCCCGTGAAGAGCACTCTGGTTACCAGCCGAACAGTATTGTTGGGATGGACAGACGATGGAACTATTTTGCCTAATCCATCCCAATTATTATCAACAACTGCCGCCATATTTGATCCATTCGGATGGATCCAGGCATTTGGCTATAGGGTCACTCCAGTCTTCTTCTTCTGTTTTTTTTTTTTTAATAAATGAATTTACCATCGAATGAAACAAAAATTATTCAACAAAAAGTTTACTTTTTAATCAGAACTATTATTTTTTAAATAATTCATTTAAATTAGAAAAATTTAATTTTTTTGCATAGGAAATTGTAAAATTATCAATTTTCCAGTAAATATATAATTATCAACATTTTTTTTTTTGTTTGTTTTTTCAATTGGTAAACAAGTAATAGTGTATTTCCACACGCACGTCATACTTTCAAAGGTTATATTCAATTTATTTAAGCACTCATCATTTAATTACTGAATATACTAATTACGAATTGACATTTTAATTTGACAAGGATGGAAATTTTTACCAATCCTTATCAGCTTTGTGTTAGGTATGTTTAGCAAAACATTTGAAATGGTTTGTAAATAGCTAGCCTCGAAAACTTTCCAGCTTAGGTCGGTTGAAGCATACAAAAAAATTAATACATTCAATTTGAATTAATTATTAAAAAATTAATTTGTATGTAAACAGCTTCCACTAACATCCATTGATTTCCATTAATTAGCTTCCATTGGTGGTAGTAGGAGATACTCAAGTGAAATTTTTGAAAAGCCTGAAATGGCGAAAGCTTTCTTTGAAATATGTATGGTATGGAAAGAAACAAAGAGAAAATTTCAATTATCAATCATTTCGCTTTTTATCAATATTCAAGTATTAAAAAAAATTTTTTCTTTAACTTTCAAAATTTCAATTTAACAATAGCAGTTAAATGCGGAAAAATAAATGAAACAAAAAAAAAAGATTGAAATTATGTATTAGAAATTCAGAAAAAAAAAATTTTGTTTTTGAAATGCAAAAAAACATTTTACTAAACGAAAATTTTCTTTTCTTGCTAAAATTTCAGTTTTTTTTTTTGAGTATTTCAGCATGCAATGAATGTTATTGGTATTGATGCAATGAGACAAATGGAAATTTTACAACTTGTTGCTGCAATTTTGCATATTGGTAATATTGGATTTGTTGAGAAGAAAAATTTTGCAGCAATTGTCGATGAACGTTGTAAGTGTTATATGCTGATAATTATTAATCGATTAATTAAAAAAAAATAGTAACTATAAAACTATTATTACGTAATTCTTTTTAGCAATATTAATAAGGTAGGGGAAAAGAAATCACTAAATCATTTGATAATTTTCGATTTTTTGCAAAATTTTAAACAGTCTCAACATTTTTCATTTTTAAAAATTCAATTCTCGATTATACAGCTTGCAATTACTTAGCTTAAAGTAATCAGCAATACGTAAAAAATTTTAACAAATTGTTGAAATTCTTATTTGCAACATTTTTTCAAGGAATGCTTAAATATTTATTGATGATGAGCATTTTGCAAATATTTCAGTTCTCGAATATCCAGCTTATTTACTTGGCTTAAAGCAATCAGCAATACGTGAAAAATTAACAAGTCGTCAAATGGTAGGCAAGTGGGGTAAACAAACGGAACAAATTACAGTAACATTAAATGTTGAACAAGCAGAATTTACACGTGATGCGTGGTGTAAAGATCTTTACACACGTTTATTTGAATTTTTAAGTAAGAAATTTTTTCCTTATAAATGATGAAATATTAATTAGAAAATTTGTGAAAAATCTTTATGAAGAAGAAACAAAAAAAAAAAATAACGAAACTTATACGTCCATATACCTCGAAAGTTACCGTATACCTCCTTTCAATGATATTTTATTATTTAATTTTATCCATTATAGTTGCATCGGTTAATAAAGGGATAAAGATTCGAACGCAGACATCCGGAATGATACCATTTTCCATTGGTATCCTTGATATATATGGATTTGAAATATTCGATAATAACGGTTTTGAACAATTTTGGTAAGTAGAATACTGTATGACAGTTACGTATATTTTTAACTATGAATGATGATTGTTTGCATTCGCTAAATCGGATCGAATAAATTTTGATCTTTTTTTTGAAAAAGATTAATTATTTTTTAAAAAGAAAAAAATTTCAAGTCAGAGCGAGATTAAAACATTCTGAATTTCACCACTATGTAACCATCATTCGTATCTGTAAGCATACTGTAACTGCAAGTAGGATACCGTATGGCAGTTGCAGTGGGTTAATCAACGGAAAAAAGATTGCATGGGAAACGGTCCAAATTACTAATTCAACCTTCATTTAATTTATTTTATTTAATCCATGTTCTTTTTGGTCTTGAGGAAAACAAGCTGATCGATACTGATCAATATATATCGCATCGATATTGTATGCTTTACTGGCGGTAACCTTATATACCTTCCACCATGGTAGATATAAATTCCAAACGTAAATATCGGGCAAGGTGTGTGTATACGGGTAAAACTGGCTTGTTCAGGAAATGGGTAGGATTGGACGGACAGTTAACTTTCAGGCATATTGTTATGATTGATGACGAAGTTTTTGGCATGAGCATGATTGCCCGGAAAACATTATTAACTTCATCATAGGTCAATGAAAACTCATACTTCGTCAAATTCTGACAATGAAACTTTATGAATTATACCATTTGCTTTATTCTTTTAAGTGATGATTATTCAAAAAAATTAAAGAAACAAATAAAATGTAGTTTAATTTGGGTTGAATTTACTTATAAAATATTGTCATAGAGCACGTAACAATTTCTATTTATGATGAATTAGTAATGAAAACTAATCAGATTGATTTAATTAAATGGAATAAATCAATGCAAAAATTATCCTTCTAATTCATTTAATTTAATTTTTAAAATCAAAAAACTTTTTTGTTTTTAGCATAAATTTTGTCAATGAAAAATTACAACAAATATTTATTGAATTAACATTGAAAACAGAACAAGAGGAATATATTATGGAAGGAATTCAATGGACACCAATTGAATATTTCAATAATAAAATTGTTTGTGATTTATTCGAATCAAGGAAACCACCAGGTATTTATATAGATATTTCAGTTTAGTTAACATTGAAATTTATTTTCTAAAAAAAAGGACAAAAAGTGAATTTAATTTAATTGAACTATCAAGTATATATCTATTTGATTTTAAATAATATTTAAATTTAGGAAGAATGAAAAAAAACAGTAAAAAAGACATCTATGTGATTTTTGTTGAAATTTACAAAATTAAAGATATCATTTTCAAAAAAAAAAACACCAAAATAATTTATTTTATTACCAAAAATATTAGTCTAAAAAATTTTATTTTTGACAAAATAAAAAATATGTATTCAATAAAAATTGTTAATATTAAAGGAGAAATTTTTAATTTTTTTTTTTTGTTTTCAGGAATAATGTGTATTTTGGATGATATATGCTCACAAGTTCATGCTCAAAATGAAGGTGCTGATGAGCAATTTTTGGCTGAATTAAATAAGCATATGGCACAAAATGAGCATTATCAAAGTGGTGCACAAAGTTTCGTCATCAAGCATTATGCTGGAATTGTTTGTTCCTTTTTTTTCTTTATTTTGAATTGCCAAATTAACATTCGTTCTTTTCAAGCTCGCATGAAAATCTTTGTTCACACCTATTGCAGTTTCGCCACCATGATTTCAGTGGTTAAGTCACTTTGACTTGAGCGGTTTTGGGTGGATTCGCCTCCACTCTGATATTTGACTGCTCATGTCGCTTTGATTTAAGCGCTCTAAACACTCTGACTGATTTGGGGCGATTCTGGTTGTTTCATCGCTTTGATTTTCGCGATGTCGTAATTTTGATTTTGCCTGTTTGGTCGGCTTCATTTCAGCGCTTTAGTCAATCTAATTTTAGTTTACCAGTTTCCCACTTTTTTAATTTTAGCGGTTTCATCACCCTGGTTTGAAACCATTATTTACTGAATAACAAAATTCAAAATTTTAAATTTCACTGTATCTCAATTTGATTATTCCCTTGTACCTTTTTTTTTCTATTGTAGTCAGTAGTGAATTTTCTTTTGTATTTGTTCATGTAAGTTTTTATGATTAAAAATTTTCACTTCAATATTCAGATTGAAATGATATTGTGAATTTTTATTTTTTTAAATTATCAATTAAGTTATTTTTGTTGATTTATTGACAATTATCAAAATGAGCTAAAAAAGTATTTTAAAAAAAAAGTTTAGGAATTTTTTTTGTGAAAAAAAAACATTTCAGGTTTCATATAATGTTGATGGATTTTGTGAAAAGAATCGTGATACATTTTATAGTGATCTTATTGTATTGATGCAACAGAGCAGTCGGTTAGGCCTTTTTTCTTCATTTTTAATTTCATGTTTTCAATTCAAATATTGGATATCAAAATCATTTTATTATTATTTTTTTTTTTGATATGATTAAAAGTATTAAAAAATGAATGAATTATAAAAGATATGATTTTATTACCAATTGCTTTTTTAAATCAAAATTCATTTTTTTATTTTTTTTCAAGATAAAATTAAAATTTCAATAATTTTTATTTGTAGAGAATTTTTCAAGCAGCTTTTCCCGGACATTGTAACATCAAATGGTAAAAAGCCAACAAGTTTTTCATCAAAAATTAGAGTTTGTTTTTTTATTTCAATTATTTTTTCATCCTTTTTATTTTGCATATTTTCAAAGTTTTTCAATTTTTAAATTTCAAAAAAAAATTTAGAAAATGTTAAAAAACAGAGTTTCGATACAGAAAACGATAAAAATTAAAAATTTTTTCAAATTAAACTAAAATGGAATGCCAATAAAATTTCTAATTAATTTGAATTTAATTTTAATTATAAAATTTTACTTTGTTTTGTTTTAAAAAAATTTCAGCAATACAATGAAATTATTTTAGAATCAAACAAGAGATTTGGTTGAATCATTGAGCAAGTGTGCTCCCCATTATGTCCGTTGTATTAAACCAAATGATACGAAGCGATCGATGGAATGGAATGAGAAACGGTTAATAATTAAGATTCAAATTAAATTTTAATTTTCAATTTTTTTTTTAAATGGATTAATTTTAAAACACTGATGGAAATAAAGCTATGGTATAATGGTAATGAAGATTTTTGTGAAATTCGTGTAACATTATGAAACAAAGAAGGTCGAAATAAATGATCAAATCTTGTCAAATTCATAGATGTTAATTTAAATCACTGAAAGGAATTATTTATGATCTGATACGATAACAAAGATTAATGCAATAAATTTTATATTTTGAGTGATTAAGTTTTACATGTAAAATTTCATGATTGTAAATTTGAAAGGCCAAATGTGTAATTCGTGCAATTTTTTTCAGCGTCTTGCACCAAGTGGAATATTTGGGTTTAGAGGAAAATATACGTGTACGGCGTGCCGGTTATGCGTATCGTCGTGTTTTCAGCAAATTTCTCTATCGTTATGCAATTGTTAGCACAAAAACATGGCCCAATTATTATGGTAATCCTCGGAGTGGTGTTGAGGTGTGAAATTTAAATCTAAACTTCTTTTAATTCATTAATTAATTAATGATAACAATAAGTGTTGCAGATAAGGTTGGAAGTCAAATTATTCGCTGTCAATATTTTTCCATAAATTTTTTCGAGTTTTTTTTAGTCAAACTTCAAGATAACAACAGTTTGTTAGAAATTGTTTTGTGTGAAAATTTTTCAAAATTTTCTTGCAAATGAAAATATTTCATTCTTTTAATTTAATATTACCTTAATGCCATTAGTATAAGTCTAAATTAATATATGCTAATTTGAAGTTTCAATCATTATAAGCTAATTAAAATTTCTCATTCTGCACAAATATTTATCAGATGTTTTCTGTCATTTCATTGTTGCTTATGAGCTTTTTTTAATTTTAGTATTTCAGTACTTTTATTTCAGATTATTTGTCAAACGGTTAATATGGATCTTGAACAGTATCAAATGGGTAAGACAAAAATTTTCATCAAAAATCCTGAATCGGTTCGTTGTTGTTACTGTTATTGTTGTTGTTATTGTTGTTATTGTTGCAATACAATAGGGAATTTGAATGGAAATTTCATAAATTTTAATGCTTAATTTGTGAAACTTTTCTAAAGTTTGCTCTTGTAATTAAATTGAAAATTTTCCTAATTTTTCGTACATTTCATTTTTTTTTCACAAATTAATTTTTTATAGCTTTTTCTTTTGGAAGAAATGCGTGAAAGGAAATACGATAGTTATGCACGTATAATTCAAAAAGCATTCAAAAAATTTACCGCAAAAAAACGACACGCTAAATTAAAGGTAAATTTTTTCACCCAAAAAATTTTCCATACATTTTTTTTTTCATTTCAAACACCAATTTTTGTTTCATTCGAAATAATATTTCTCACATTAATTTTGCAAAGAACAAATTTGATGGACAGGAAACAAAAAAAGAACGGTTGAGACTACAATTTTTTAAATTTTATTCCTTGTTCCTTGTTCGGTCTATTTCGTAGCGAGTTTCCTCGTGTTGACTCTTTTTCACTACTCCTTTTCAGTTTGCTAGGAAAGTTGTGCTTTTTAACCATTGTCTTAAGTCACTCGCTAGTTAGTCGAACCGTGACTCGCCTCGTGTCTCCGCTTTCACCTTTCCCAAAGGGATCTCGTGAAGAGCACTTGGTGAGTATTATGACATCCTCACCGTGAGATGGACAACATCGTCTAGTCCCAACCTGGGTTCGATCAAACTTTGGAGGTTCGGTGAGGCAGTCTCAGCGGTTCGGCAGAGCCTCCCCGAGGAGGTGCAGAGCGCCAAAAGCTCTCCCTGCTCTGCCCACTCTTGAGATTTTAAAAATGTGCTGCTTTGGTGCTTCATACAGAAAACACTGGAAACACGCTCGAATTATACTGATTTTGAAAAAAAAATCTTATTTTTCACTAAAAAGTTAGTTTTATTGATGGATAAAAGAGTATTAGGGCCCCTGTTCCTCGAAGCGGTCGTATTTTAATTTTATTTATTTTATTTTATTATTTATTTATTTTTTTATTATTTTTTATTTTTTATTTTTTCAATTTCTTAGTTGTTTACACGGAAACGACTAAATTTTTTTTCTGGAGAAGGAAATGGCGACCCACTCCAGTATTTTTGCCAAGAAAACCTCATGGACAATAACAAAAAACAAAAACCATACGATTCCGGATAGCAAAGGGAAAAGGTGACAAGGAAAAGTATAGCCAAATGAATGCATATTTCCAAAGAACAGCAAGGAGAGATAGGGAGGCCTTCCCGAATGAACAATGTAATGAAATAGAGGAAAACAAT